>SRMA01024401.1:0-49274 GCA_007224835.1 Danionella cerebrum
TTTCTAACTCAGAAGCTTAAGCTTGAGATATATGCATAATATCTTTTGCTTGTGAACCATTAACTTTAAAGTTGTTAACAACCCAGAAATGCAAGATTTTAAAAGCTGCATCCAGAACTACACTAAATAAGTCAATATTATCTGACATTTTATCTCAGTCAAACCCTGCATTTTCAAAAGAAGGATTTTGAGAATGTTAACAATGTGTAACATTCAATTGCTCTTGAGCCCCTTTTCATCCCCTTCACACTTTAATCTTCCTCTTTGCCTCTCACAAGTGGCTTTCCAATATTGGTACATTAGAGATCAACCAGAATCATTTCCATCAACCCGAGTAATTTTTGTGCCCCCTGAGAACAGAGAACCACCTGAGCAAAAGCACTAATTTTAGCACTCATTTAAATGAGTTACAAAAAGTAACTAATAGCAGCTTCATATAAAGTGCAAACAAGTGTTGATTTTTATTATTTTTTTAATCAAGTATGCACAAAAAGTAAACAAAAGTGGCAACATGTTCAGATTGCTGGAAATGAGCATTGCACTCTTTCCCTTGATTGATTTAACTGCACTTTTTTTTGGCAAACTCATTAGTTCTAAAAGTTAACAATCTGCAATCTACTCTTTATAAATCCCATCCAAAATCAACTTTTAGGCAGAGTCCTATGGGATTCAGTGCACATAACCCATTTTTATCTGGCACACGTATATATTCTCTGTGGAGAATGAATACAAGTTTAAGAACCAATACAAAGCATTTTGGTGGAAACTTTCAAAATTTTCTTGAGAGGAGAGTTTTTCACAGTTTGAGCTGTATATGTATTCTCTAATATTCAGATAATATTACATTAACAATAAATAACTGTTTTGCTTAGTTTGATAATGCAACATTTCAGTGCAGTTACTACAGTATTAATTAACCCACCCAAAGCTAGTGTGCTTGCAGTCATGTGCTTGCAGAAAATATTGTTAAATAAATACTGATTTTTCAAAGATAAAATACACTGTGAACCACCAGTATGACTTTGTTTGCCAAACATTCATCCCGATAACTGATGTGAGAGGCATTACAGTCACGCAATTCCTTGCTATATCTGGTTTGGTGGATACTTTTGGGTGTTAAATATTGATGGAAGCACCTTGGGTAGCACTGTTATATTCAGCTCCGTGGACACACCCACACACATGCCCTAAAGTTTGTTTTCCATCTTACTGGAGATAAATTGCCATCTAGTAAGTACATATCTTAAGGCAAATCTTAAAAATATTAGAATAGCAAATAAAAAATGAACAAAACAAACATTCATTCCAAAATGGTGAACTGTCTCTCAGACTTTGTTCCAGTGAGTGAGATTCTGAAATGCAGCACTTGTTACTCACGGCTAATTGGCTTGCTGTTTTTAGTCATGACGAAGTGGCAAACAAGTTTGACGGCTTGAAGGGTGGGGGTCATCTCGACTGCCTGCTCTCATGTGCCTTCCTGTCAGTCGCTGGAGACAGGCTTTGGGCAAGGCCTGAGGACTTTGACATATTTTCTTCGTGTCTGTATCTACTGCAGCCAAATGAGGAACTCTTTGCTCTCAAATGTAACATCAGGCAACCTTGACCTCCACTGATGGAAGTTTGGCAACTAGCTAATGGGCACCTACTTAAGACCTGAGGATGTCAGACAAACTTTTCATCAAATGAAGTGTCCTAATCTGTCCTACTTTTCAAAAGAAAGCTTTTGCTAAAACCTGACAACTCAAAACAATGAACCAACAACTACTTTTTTTTCTGCTTACAGCCAAAGGAGGCTGGTGATTGGTCAGTCACGAATGATTCATTGATTTTAAATTGATCTTCAAACTGATTTGTGAACAATGGCACATTTGGTGAGTCATTCATTGGTGCTGCTCAAAGCACTGGATGAAGAAATTATAGTTCTGTTATAGGACTGTTATATCATGCCATTGATCCTTATATTATTTTTATGCTCTCAGCTACTGAGGTCAAAAATAGATGAATAAAAACTTCTCACTACAATAATAAAACGTTTAAATAAATGCATGACTAGTAAAACAATAAATAAATTAGTATATGATTAAAATAAAAGTATACTATATTATTATTTATGTATTTATTTATTTTTTTTACATCAATTAATAAATGCAAAAAGATCATTATTCTTCATCTGACTCAAATGACTTTGGTTTGCTGTATAATTGTAGGTATCTCTGCATGCAATCATGTGATCTGTCAAATGTGTAACACCCTGTTATAATATGATTAAAAATTAATAAATTATTTAAAGATCTGAGCGAAAGATCCATACTAAAGATCCATGTGCAACAGCAAGGAACTAATCGCACAATCTAAAAATTCATTATCATATCCTGGCAACTGTCCTTTAGTAATACAATAACCTGACTTTGCAGGGCAAAAATATAGAACCCAGGTATCCTTTGAAAGATTTCTCAGAAAAATCTTTCTGGTGAACAAGCCAGGGGTATAGTTGAATGGAATCAACAAAACCATAAATTGTGTTTTGTTAACAAGTCAAATGCATTCATCTAATGACATGTTTTTCTGACAACAGTATGCAACTACATGGCCACTCAAATATGTCAGACACCATAAAGCATGAACAAAAGAATGAAAACAACCGGGTGTTGCACCAGAACCTTTAATTTTAACTCTCAGAGAGCTACACCTCAAACATCACACGCACGTTCAGTGTTATGCAATCCCGACAGAGTAACTACATCTTATTTTGCTCTCAGAGTTAGCTACATTAGCATTCAAGGTCAAACGTAACTAACAGACTGCATCTCATTCCCCAGAGACAGCTGATGAGCTCCCTCTCTTCTGAGTGTAATATATGCAGTCTACTTCAAAGGAGCATGTGTTAACATTAGCTTGACATGTTACCTGTCCTGCAGAGGCTTGTTTGCCATCGAGAGACAAAGCTGCGGTCAGTGTTTTACCCTTGTCAGCAGTTGCCTCATATGAATTCAGTGACCACCTTGACCCCTGCACCACTGCTCTCTGGGGCCTTTGCTTCATAGTAAGTTGACAGATGATGAGAAGAAGCCTTGCAAATGAGCCACAAATACAAACAGTTCTTTCTAGTGTTTGTTCTCAGTTCAGGTCTTCATCTGAATCATCACATAATTTTTCTACATGTAATCATAGCCTTATTCAAACAAGCTACCTTTATTTGTACATGTTTATCCACAAATTAACCAATAAATAACGCAATAAAGTGCAAAACTATAAATTTGATGGTACAATATTGGGTATGATAAGCAGCGATAAGAAAAGATTATAACATAAATATAAATCAGTTATATATCATTTACCATAAATTTGAATCACAAAACATTGTTTAATCCATGGTCAGTATCCAACATTCCGATATTAAAGTTAATTATTATTAATAGCTGGGCTGCAATATATGACTAAAATCATGAAAATGACAGTTGTTTTTGTCTGCTTATTTAATTTTTTGTTAGGTTAATAATAATTGGCCTATACTCTTTTCATGGTTTATGTCAGAGAGTTTAATTATGGAGCATGTGAGTCTCAAGAGCATGGGTGCTTTGTAAAAATCAGCATGTATCTGTAATGATTGTTTGAGTTCATTTTAGACCAACAACAGCATTACACAAATGAGGTTTTGTGTGAATGTTGACCTTATATGGTGAAAAGTAATAAACCTAAAAGCAAAACAAACGTTGGTCCTTGATGCTGTCACCGTGACTCAGCGAAAAGGATTTTCTTTCTAGGTTCGATTGTGCAGCTCTACTTAAAGTTTATTACTTCTCTATCTCTATTCAAATGATTTCCTTTAAATATTAAAGCTGCATGAATGATCAAATTTGTTCCTTTTCTGGCCATTTATATACCAAAACATAGTATTCACTCCCACTAAAAACCAATGAACCACAAAAGGGTTTTGGGAGTCAACAACATTTTCCAAGGAGCAAAAGCTTTATGATTGGTCAGTTATTCACTACAGTTATTAAAGCTGTTCATGTGCAATAAATCTGACAGCTGGTGATGTTCAGTTGAAAAGTTAACACAAGCAATAAATAAATCTTTTTCTCTGACATCACTGATTAACTTGGAAAGTGAAAACATGGCCTCACCCCCGAGGAAAGAAAGCTTTAAAATACATAAAATAAAGGAACTCAAAATTGACAGAATAACAAGCTGTTTCACAAAATCAAAGGGTCAGCAATAAACTCCAGCAACCTTTAACCTCAGACTTCTGAATTCCCTTGGTTTAAAGGGCAAGTGGACGCATGCCTTGGTGATCTCTGTGCTTGAGAGTCACAAGAGGTCAGCCCTGTCAGTTTGAGATGGAGTTCAGTACTGGACTCAAATTTTCCATCCTTTCTCAAAGGCTGTCTGACCAGGCCTGTGGCTATTTTTAGCTGCTTCACTGCACCTCTGATTCAAGCACCAGCCTTTCCTTTCGTCTGTGAGCTGGCTCAATGCAGCCTAGTAAACAAGAGCGATCAATTCCTCCAGATTGTTACAGAGAACCACTTTGTGATTTCACGACTTCACTTCTCATCAGATTTTTTGATAGACATTGCATAGACGATACATTTTATGGGACAGTTGTTTTGGAATTAGTTCCAGGTTTTTATTGTCTCCATTGCAGTTTCGTTTATATATAATCAACACTTTCATTTTTTATAGAATTTTCAATGAGAACTCAAAGTACTTTTTAAAGAAGTCTCCTAAACTACAAAAAGATTTAACCTAGCACAAAGTACCAATTTCAATGTCTCCATCACTGTCCTGAGATAGAACCGAGATGGAACCCATATAGACCAAAGGGTGAGCATCCGCCTGCCGAAAACACTAGCATCACTTTCTCCCATCTGGGTAATGGCCAGCTTCAACTCTGCCTCTACAATCAGTTTTGAGGCATTTAGCAAGCTGACATTTACTACATTGTTTTATTATGATGCAAATGTGATTCATTCAAGCATTACGCTAGAAAAAAATATATTCTAGTATCACATTAAAGTAATGCTTATTCATGTTAGCAGTAATGCTAATTATATGCTAATTAATGCAAAAATATGCCAATGAGACCCTGGTTTTGTGCTACCAGCATGCTAATGACTGGTAAAAAATGTAGTAGCATGTAAACAACTTGCAAATGAAATGCTCAGTCATGCTAATAACATGCTGTGTCAAGTACACTCACATACAAGGAGAAAGACATAGAATGGACCAACTTTGCAACAATCTGGTTCAGAGACTACCTGTTGTGGCACCCCTCTTCTGCTAATACACATTCATTCTTGTAAATAACAGTCAAACATTCAGTTTATTTTTTTTTCAGCTTGCTCGATACAACTTCAGCTTTGAAATCTACTTTACATCAGGATTCATCAGCAGAATATCCTCACTTCCAAGAATCAAGCATTACACATCAAGAATCCACAGATCCATTTGACTTAAAAGAAATATGACACCTTTATTTTGTTCTATAGTGTTAATCTTCTGTTATATGGCTCTTAGATTAATAGAACATGCTAGTAAACTGCCTTTGGTTCTTTAAGAATGATTTTTTTCGTGATACTCAGGAATCACTCTAGAAAATTCTATTTCACTGGAAGGATAATCTTAGGATTACAGCCACCAATCCCAGCTGTCAAAATTCTTCTGTAGTTACAAGTGTAAACGTATGATTACCTTTCATTTGAGAAACTAAAGTCAACACTGAGGAATTTTAAAAGCTGATGGAGGTTGGACGGCATGACAGGATCTGCTTTTCTGGGTGTGTTTATAGACTTCTGGCTTCAGGGCGATGGCTTCTTTGTTTTGTTTATCAGGCATTTTTCTGTGTTCATCTGGACAGTTACCAAAGCACGGAAAATATTTACAGAGAACTGTTGACTGATTGATGTCCATTGTAATTGAAATAAATGAAGCAGGAAGATATCAGATATTTGACCAGTCACCTGATACACAACGTTGGTGCATTTCCCATGTTTATTGCTTAAAAAAAACGATATAAAACAAAGGCTCATTGGTATGTTTTTAAAATAACCTTTCATATCAATGTATATTTTATGGCATCACTGACGTTTGAATTTTTTAGACCATGTGACATGGCAGCCTTTGAAACTGCTGTTTTTGTTGTGAAAGTTGTGGCTGCAGAGCAGCTGTTAAACAGTAGAGAACGAAGGTGTGTGTGAGACCCGTCCGGGATGTAATGTAACGCAGGTGTATGACCCAAAGCATCTCTTCACATGAAACTAAACCCACAGTAGCCCCTCAGGACTTGCATATACACAAACACTGAAACACTGCCAGAGATGAACGGCATTCCTCACATTAATGACGACATGTACAACCTAAACTCCACTGAACTTCACAGACACCGCCACATTCCAAACCTCCACCCAAAAAAAGCTCATATGAGCACTGATAGTATGTCTGTGCATGTCATGTCAACTCCAGGTCACTGATTCCTGATAAAGCGAAAAAACACTGAAGCATATGTGGCCTCAAGTAAGAGCAAAACAATTCTACATTTCAGAAAGCATCAAACTATACTCAGTGATACTCTATGATCAGCTGAAGTCACATTTATGCTACAGGATTAACTGGTAATCATTTCAAAGTACAGCGAAAACATACACAAAGGCTTGAACATAGGCAGTAAACAAGTTAATGAGGTAAAACAGAGAATGTGGGCAATAGTGAGGTACAGATTAAGGGAATCTTTTGGGTTAAATTAATTAATTAAGTTAAATTTAATCAAATCAAATTAAATTAGCTTTAGCAAAGATTTGGTGCTTACGAGAACAACCAAATTGTGACCTTTTATTGACTCTACTGTTGGGATCTGCCTTCTTAGGAAACTCTGGTTTCTAATTTTAATCCAAGTGGTGGCCAATGATCAGCTTGTCAGATATCTTCAGAAATTTATCGGGCAAGAGAAACTATCCCTTGGTTTATCTACCTTGGTTCCCCCTGTTCCCCCTGATGCCTGCATGACAAACTCTTGGGGTCTAGTAGCATGTAGCTCCCCTTGTGAATTGGCATTGGTAATGCGGGTTTTTTCTCCAGGAGCTTCAGTTGTCCAACACGTCTAAAAGACAACCCCTAGATTAATTATTTTTTTGTAAACCATTACATTTTATTTTCATTGATTTACATAAAACACAATCATTGGCTGAAAAAAAATGTTATTTAGATATTGTTATTTTGTTATTCTTAAAAATAAATAAATTAATTAATTCATAACTTTAGATTGCCATTCATGTTCATAGTAGAACTAATCTAAAAAACTATAAGAAAGTTCAGACCCCAATATAACTTAAGGAGATTTAATTTCCGGTCCATTTCAATGCATTACTCAATATATATATATTTTTTTTTTTTTTTAAACTATTGCAATTGTTCAATCGACTTTTCAGAATTGATATCCATCTTTTTTTTCGAGTTATTCATATCCTTTGCTGTTAAACCAATGTGTCCTTGAACTTTCAAATTGGTGTTTTGCTTTCGCATTAGCAACTGTTTGTTCTGCTTTTAATTCATAATTTTTTCATAGTTTTTATTAGTTATTTTGTTTTCAGAATTGTCATTTGTTTTGAATTCATCAGACACCATTTTTACAAGATAAAAAATCACACTGATATGTAAAAATGAACATTGTATCTCTTCTAAACAATGCACATAATATGAACTATAGAATTCAGGTCTCCAACAAACAATAGGAGATGATACACACTACACAGGTCTAAAACATAAAGGTCAACGGCTGCATCTAACCTTATATATGCAAGTTGTGCAATACGAATCTGCATATTGCTTGCCTCAGCACCACATACTAATGGCATTATCCTTCAACAGCTAAGCACTGCTGACCAAATCCTCGCGTTTTCTAAGAAAAGCCTTCAGCCATGCAGCTCATATCAGTCTGATTCAAATGGACACAATAAAATAGCCACTGACTGATATGTTATTATTGAATCTTCTTCCACAGTGTTTCCACTAAGCGCTTTCCTCATTGTCTTTCTATAATTACTCCATCTATTAGAGCCCCACAGAAATAATCCCAAAGGACTGAAATAAATGCTCTAACAAGCAAAGTGCAAATTAGAAGATTTTAGCTCTCAAGTGTCAGAGCGAAACGCTGACTATTAGAGCAATCATTCATGTGGAAAAGTTAAATTTGTGGCATGGATGCAGTTAAATACGCAATGGAAGAAACTCCTTGGATTTATAGGTCATGCTGGATGTGGATGTATGTGTTTGTAACAACCCTAAGATCTTTCATGTGGATAATACTATATCCTGTCGAAATAACACAGCCAGTGTCACTCTCAAAGAATCATCTAATGCTGCGTCACATGTTCACCAACCATTACGCTTCAAAATATTCAGCCGGAAGAGCACATTTACAGATATTTTAACTCCATTGTGATAGATTTTGCACCCACCTATGAACCCTATTTTAAAAAAGTAATAAAAACATTATTGACTCTCTGTAAGACTCCAATCTTTATTTAAGGTTTTTATATGTAATATAGCTTCTCTCAGCAAGTGTCTGTTCAGACTTTTAGAATATGCCTGTTCTTTCTGTGCTTATCTGGGACTCCTCGGGCAGTCAGTTTCCAAAGAACAGTGTTAGGTGAACTGCTAACAGTTAATTGGGCACAATGGGCGAGAGCTGAGTGAATCTGCCCTATCTATGCACCACTTTACATTAAACCCAATGTGAGGTGAAGCTAGACACCCACAGATCCCACAACCCTACTAAGAGATAATAACCAGGTGAGAAAATGAATCTTTATTTATTTATTTTTCTGAAGAATGAAACTAAGTGGGGAGCAAAAGTTTGGCAGTATATGATGGTGTATCCCCTAAAAAGTAACCACATGCAGTTCTCATCAGTGTTGTAGAACATGGACAGTAAATGTAAACGTCTAAAGTTGGAAAGAGTGTCAGTTACCATTGAAAAGCCTGAAGAAATGAGCAGGAAATAAGATTCTCATCTGATAGAAGATTCTCGTCTTCTCGTTGTTTGACATTCTGGGGTTTCAAATGACGCTCCAGTGAACCATGCAGTGATTTGCCAAAAAGCTGTCATCCACCAAAATATCTTCAAACTGTCAGATATGAGGAAATTACTGGTTTATTTGAGGCTTGAAATGATATAGACACAACAGGTCTGAAATTTCCTTTGCAGGATTTCATCATACCAAAACTTTTCCTCTTGTGCAACAATTTTATCTAACACAATTTTTCAAAATAATAACAACAATGACTCTCTGTCAAGTAGCTTCCTTCAATAGTCATTTTATATACATGATAAGATTGAAAATAATACATTTTGCTTCTACTTAATGGTTTCATAGCTTTGGAAAGAACCACTCAAAATGTAATGATTCTGACCTATGAGACAAACATACCACAGAAAAATAATGTTTATAATCACATAATATTGAGTAATATACCTTCTAAAGAAAAACAAAACCTCTGCCAATTGATAAGAAGAGTTGTCGAATAATCAATCTACCAAGAAACTCTTCAAAAGGAAAACAACCTTGTACCAAGCCAGCAGACTTTGTCAATAATTCTTGTTAGAAGAAACTCACCTTGGCCATTCACACCAAAGATCTTATCAATCTGTGACTGCAAATGGTAAGGTGTTTTAGGGACCAGTAAACATCTGCAAAACAACAGATAAATAACTCCATCATCTCTAACGTATAAGGGGAAATATTCACAGCTCGACAACCTTAATGTAAAGAAATATACATTACATTTTCAAAATAAAAACAATAATAAATAATGTTACAAATGATAAGAAAAAAAACTTAAAACATAAGTTTCCAACATTTGTTTAATTATATAAAAGTTATTTGTTTACTCACATAAATGAAAATGAAGAAAATGAAGTCAGTTGAATATCCTAAAAGCAAATGCTGAGATTTAGGAAATGTAAACCTTAGTTTAAGTCATACATTACAGAGATAGTACCAGATATTTGGCTAATATTTACCAATTTGATAATGAGCTCATCCTTTCTCACGATGAAATATATCTTGCAGAATTGCCAGTCTTAAAGATCTAAAGAGACAGAAAAACATTTAGTTCCCTGCCAAGGAAGACAGTGCTGGCTTTCCGGCCAATTGTGAACAAGTATGCAAACTGACATTCGATCCAACTCTCGCTCATATCACAGGAAACAAGACAGATTTCCCACTTCAAACGCTGGATGGAACAGCAGTGATGGGCTTCTTAAGGAACACATTATTTCTGATCAGGAACAGCTGTTGGACCTAAACAGACATACATTAAAACAACACATTGACTCTTTGCGTGACACACTTAGAGGCACTTCCTTCAGAACCTTCAGAGCTGCATTCAGCTGGAACCATGTTTACTTCTGTGGAATGACAGATTGCTGAATGACACTTATCTGGGGATTTCATAGCTCGTCATAAAGGTAGCAAGTAAAAATGTCACTGACAGCAAAACGTTAATTTGATATTTGTTATTGGTACACACAAAAGTTAGAGTGTGCTTCTCTTCTTCATTGTGACAGTGATGTTGACCAGCTGAATAGTGGATTTCCTGAAATGTTGTATTCGATAAACCCATCCACTATCCACTTCTGAACTATACCTTCTTAAGACTTAAATGGGCCATATTTGTTGCGACACCTACTGATTATCACCCCAGCAACTCCATGCGCAAAAATAAACCACTCCTTTACCTTCTGTAAGTCAAGACTCGATGTAGAAATCTTCACAACGTTGTTCTCAAAGGTCAGACTACTCTGTGCTCAAGGCTGTAGTTGACTGGCCATATGAACCAAGCTTCTGCTGAAGTTGAACAGAGATTAATTTCTTGAATTTTGAATATGGTTTCACATTTTCAATCAGATACTCTTAAAGATTTTAAGTTGAATCCTTGGGTAGACAAGCAGAAGGACAGAGAAACAACCCATGGTACACGTCATCTTGATGCATAATCCCAAGTTTTTTTTGAAGACTCAATGCCTCTACCATATTTACCATATTCTCTCACATCTACCAACTGCATTTCACATCACTTCTGGATGTTTGCAATTCTCTACCTTTGGCCTTTCTATAAATTTGATCTCTAACTATACCTCATTCACATTGGTGTGTCCAGGATAATCACCAAACCACCGCTTCATTCTAACCACATCACTTCATTACTGACACAGTTGCTTTAGTTCAATGAGATTTTTAAGATCCACTTCAATTTGATCCTTTTTACCATCAATGTCCTCAATGACTCTCTAACCCTTTACTTTACTGACCTTTACTCTTAAAACATGCATTAATCTGCAGTGTCTTCAGCTGCTCTCCAAAAACAACCAAAATAGTCTAGACCTCAATAATTTCACAACTTTTAAAAATGAGTTATCTTCTAATTTATGTTTCTCATGCGCTGGCTCATTTTTACACTGCACAATTCACAGTGTTAAACCAACACTACTGGTTTCAGTGGTGTGGATGTACATAAAAACAAACTACCGTTGTTATGCTAATGGCGTGCTAATCTAAATAGCAGAGTGTTGCCTTTAACATGGGAGCAGTTGTTATATAGATCTGCACCATTAACACAAATACATTTGATGAGTATTTTGAAATATAGGCTTTGTGTACTTCCTCCAGTAAGGTGTCCTAGAGTAAATAAAATCTATCAGAAAATGAACCTCTCCTAAACACCTTGATTAAGCTCAGCAAATTGGTTCATTTTGGATGTTAAACATGGGCAATATGGACAATAAAACCTATATTCCTTTTATAGTTCTCACTCTCTCATCAATCTCTTCTCTCTCTTGTTTAAAATACATTGACGTTTCAGAGTCCCAGTTGTAATACCTACCAAACATACAGCGTTATCATTAGCTATTGCTGCTAATGACTCAGTGTAAGAGTGCTGTCACCGACGATATTTTTAATGGCCTTCAGCAGGATTCTCTCTCGCTGTCACACAGGCGTCGTGACAGTGGTCTTCCTTCACTCGCTGACAGAAACACTCGCTGTCTAGCACTGCACGTTCTTGCTCATCCACAAGCTCATTGCTTTTCAATACAAAGCCTGTCACGACTTTAACCAACAGCACTGCATCAAGTCTGACATTCATGTCAATTTCTCACCATCTCCACTTATCAAAAAAGAAAAGAAAAAACGTCATCGGATTCTAAAATGAGATAAAAAAGGTCATTTCTGACTCAAGATGGGATTTAACGGGTGTTGCACACCTCAGTGAAAAGGTAAGATCACTGCATTTTTCAGAGGTGCTTTAACACGAAAGGCTCCTGCTATACAGTAAGGAGAGAACTGTGACTCATCGAAAGGAACTATTTAAAGTAAGATCTTTTCTGATTGCAGTGAGGTAGTAAAGGGATGAACTATGCCAGAAATGTGGGTGGTTGAGCTCGATTCCTGGTGTACAGTAACATGAATGCTCTGAAATTATCATTTAAACTCTATTGTCTGTTCATTCTGTTCATATTTGGGGTCCATAGGCTTATATTTAAAGAGTATTTATCTTTTTACTAAACACATGGATTCCAAGTGAACTCAATAAAAGCATGCATTTAATTCCATACTTATAATTTATTACATTTATTTTATTTACTACTAATTTATAATAGAAATTATTTAATTTAAATACAAATAACTAAATAAAGTATAACAGAATATGTTATGACAGGAAAAAGAATACAATTCTGAAGGAATGAATCAATAATAGAATGATTATAATGCAAACTGCATGGCTAAAGATTGTGCACAAACTTTGATGTTGGCTGGGAAAAGTGGCATTTGAAAGTATTTTTAGGAGCAAAATGGAATGGTTGCCATGGAGAAGTAACTGACATCAGACAATATGAGTAACATAAACCAACACCCATTTTTTTAATGTCCCTTAGCTGACATAGTATTGGGAAATTGGTTGCCAGGGTAAACTTTGGTTGCTAGGTAGTAAAAGTTTCAATTGGTTGCTATGATTAACATAAATCCATTTCTATATTCTCGATTGTTCTTGCTATTTACTGTTTAATAGGCCATTGTAAGTTTAAAATCCATTTTAAACCCTTCTAGAATATAGAGTTCTAATTCTTTTGCACAGTGGTTGGTATATTCTTGCATAGTTTTATGAGGTTTTCAGTTTGAGTAACAGTTTCACCCCATGTTGTCACCCCATGTTGTCAATGGTAAATTTCCCAGTATTCTCAGAAATTTCGCAGAATTCCTTTGTGGTACCAGCCTGTGAAGATACAGCAAACTTAGTCAGACCAGTTTGGACATCTTGGCAATGGTCTAGGTTTTTACAAGCCTTTTACATAATTAATAGATACAAAAACAGTACACATTTTTACACTCTACATTACAATTTTATAATTTTCTTTGCCTTTTTGTCTTTGTTTATTAATTTATAAATTATTTATTTCATTTATGACATGTATGGATCCCTAGCTTGCACACATGTGGAATCTTCATGACCACTCTAGTGCTACATAGGAAAAAGAATGTTTGAAAAATGAAAAGACATACTGAAATATGAAAATTTACAGTTATTTATTATTATTAATGTTATTATTTCTTCCTGGAAGGTCTTCATCATTCGACTTTTTTATCCTGATCATGAACCACTTCAATGAGTGTGAAGAGGTGAGTTGGGACAGATATAAAGAAACGACAGATGTTTATTCCTTCACTCCCCCGCTCCCCCGCAAGCTGAACAGAGTGGACCCATTAATGTCTCCAGACGAGCACAGAAAAGAGAACATCATCATACAATATTAACACCAGCACAGCCCCAACGCTTGATAAGAAAAGACACTCCATTGTTCCCTTCCTGTGCAAAGACATATGGCTTTTGAAGGAAGTCAGGTTAAATTCTCCTGCACTCTCATATCTGTGCTCCTCATCGGTATAACAGAGGAAGTTTGATGAGCAAATTGTCTGCTCAGGGTGCTGTCAGATGAAGATTGCACATATCTTAATCAAACAAAACTAATTAAAGATCAGTCAAACATGGAAATTGTGTCATTTTTTGACACATGTAAATATATCAACTAAATGTTGCATTTTTCACTTTGACACAGACTTGGGAAAACAAATGAAAGAACTGGCATTTATGTAATAATATATAGACACATAATAATTACCCCAAATTAGCATATCCTGAAAGAATTTGTGAGTGCAGGTAACTGGCACTGCTGCTGTTGCATACTACATACATCTTTCATAATTGTGTGATTTTGATTTTATGTATAAATTGGTATAAATGTGGAATAAATTGCACCATTTCTAAATAATCTAGCAGTCCATGTGTTGTTACTGACTGATGGGGCATAGCTAAATACAAGGTATCACATCACTGACACTACTCAAGTTTAGATGAGAATTCTATAAGAATTTTAAACTTTTGATATACCAGTTCTCAACCCCTTGAAAGACAAAAAAAAAATCTGGAAAGAAATTGAGATTTTTTTTTATATTATTCATTTGCCAAGCTTCAGATCCCTGTATTCAAAGTTTTAGCATTTCTGTTGTGGATAACAGCACCAGAGACTGAAATCAGCACGAAAACTAACAAATTAATCCCATGGCAAACTATCTTTTCGAATAAACCAATTATTTTATGACCTGATTTATAAAAAAAAGGATTTATAAATAATTAGATTTTTTAAAGCCTCACAGACTGAATTGAAGATGTAAAAAATAAATAATGCATGCAAAGCACCTCAGCCCCCGCAGAGCTATTCTTACATCTACGAGCGAAATTCCATACCATCGAAGGTTTTTATAACTCTCCAATCACATTCAATCCATAAACGCAGTGATGGAGCTCACCATTAGGCCCAGAGAAACAATTATATTTAATTATGTAAATAGCAGAATTACCCAATAAACTGTGCAGAGGAATGGGGAAGGCAGTCCGGTCAGATATTTTCACTGTGGCTGCATAGCAGCTTGTTTTTCTCTCTCACAACCTCCAGAGTTAATTGAAGTCAATAACTTTCAGCCTCTGGGGGGAACTGAAATGGTTTGTTGCAGGTGAGTACTTCAAATCTGAACATACTTTGATTCACATGCTCTCCTCTTGCTCTTGGGGAAGGAAAACTCTAGTACACAACAAAGTGCAGGAACGAAAGATGAGCATCATGACAGAACTCGTGTTCAATATTGTTTTATATTTCTAAACAACACAATGAACCAAATATACTTTTTAAATTATTCTATCCAATTAATCTGCATGCGATTTAAATGTGATCTATTCATAGTAAAAACATACTCCCGTATACACACACACAGTATATATTGGTGTTTTTTGAGAATTGTACTATATTTGTGATCACAGGATTCTTTTGCAGCATTTCAACTGACAGAAAATCAATATCACCTTGACAGGTTTAAGAAAAACAACCAGGACTGTGCTGAGCACACAATGGTTCCATGACACAGTTTAACATCAGCCCATAAAATAATTACTGTGGTCAAGTGTTGAGATGCTGAATGTGTCTGAAGAAATCGGAATGGGACAATAGTTTATGGTACAGCAGTAAAAGACTTTCAATAAATCGATAACAGAGGGAAAAGATTTGTTTAATTTCTGCATAAGCAACAAAACATTTGTGTTTACAAAAATTGACCTTTCTGACTCTTTTAAAAGTGAAATATTTTTCGGTGAATTAATTTTTATTTTAGTGATTCAAGAGCTATTTAAATAAGAACTAACACTAATTTATTCATTCAAATTTGGTTAATAGCAGGTGATTTTATAAATATGACCCAAGAATTTTGTCAGATACTGTTATTTTTCAACAACACAAAAAGACTGAGTACAATATTACAGTTTGTTGGACAATCTTTAACATCTGAAAAATGTTGTTGAGTGCTACCAGACAGGGTCAACCTGAAAAATGAAAGACTATGTTCCTGCTGTAGTCTCAAAAGAAGAATAAATAACAGGAGGAAAAACCTTTTGGTGATGAATGCTGGAGTTGAGCCAGTAAATCTTCTGAAAACCATATAAGAGCAGGGACTCAACTACCTCTGCTATCCAAATACAATCACAGAGGACCGGGTGCAAAACTAGATTTTTTATTTAACTTCAGTAAACATTGTGTTCTCAAAATAGGGCCAGCTTTACTTGAGTATATTTCCTTCCTTCAAAGAAAGTGTTCTTTCACCGGTGTTCTTTTGGAAGGCTGGAGAAAGTTTTGCATGCTCTAATAAAGTTAACATTAGGTTCCTTTTTTTGTGTTCCTTCATTAGCCTGACTAATTAACTTCACAGAATGTCCTCATATTAAAACAAAGCATCCTCTATGAACCTTCCAAAAATGTAATTGCCTTATTTCAACACTCAGGACAGCACTAAACATGCATGCATGCACAGATAATTAACAAATATGTGCTTTGACTGTGACATAACAGTTCAAAGACATGAGGCTAGTCCAGGAGTGTACATGAGAAGATAACTAGAGTGGGCAGTACACTTAATAAACCTACAGGTCTTAAAAATAAATGGAAGAAGAAGAAAGAAGTGCTTATTTTGCTAAGACATTTGTACAAGCAAGTATTCTTTCATGGAAAGCATGCATTACAATGACTAATTCATAAGTTTCTATCATCTAGCACAGGGCACATACTGTTGCACAAAGAAAATATGTCAATTTTACTTTTCCTTTTGACTTTGTTTTGAAACAGATGTTTTGAGACAGATGCACACTCCTTTCATCCTGAGTGCCACTTTACTTCTGAATGGATAAACACAAGTCGAAGCATTTGAGTGAGTTCTGCCCTGATAAACGCAGAGGAAGTCTTTGACGCTTTAAACGTCCCACTGACACCAGCAGTGCACTTATCCCACAAACCTTCTAGGATATGGGACAAGGTCTTCCAGTTATTTTTAGTTGTACAAGATCTTTCCAGAGCCGAAGCTCACTATCACAGATTACCATTTCTAGCCCTCCATAAACGTGGAGACACTTGTGTGCAATGAATACATTGATGAGCTCAGACTGATGGGTTGGAAATAGAGCAGTTTTATTCTGTTGCATCACTTCTGTGTTCCTCAAAATAGCATGCATGGCTCTACAATGACGAGAATCATTAGACTGCAGCTGTATATTTTCTGTGTGGGTGTGTGGCCAAGAATGTGCAATGTCTTAGAGTTGTAATGTCATTATTTAGAAATAAACTATATATATCTACAGTGGTCCCCCCCATGTCTGCTCCTCGTCTTCACGGCGGCTCCTCATCTGTGGATGTGCGCTGCAATGTCCTTCAAGATCATTTTAGCAGTTAAGACTCATATCCGTCTTGCTCTCAGTCATTGATCTTCCTGAATATAATAAACCTGTGATTCACTTACCTCTGTGCCTTCTGTAACAATATGGAGGGAGCTGGTGGGTGTTATTAGTGCTATAATTAAGGGTGCTGGCTGTGGGTGTAATTTGGGAGTATTTTCAGGTGTGCTGGGGAGTGGTTGTAGATCACGCACAAACAAGTGGAAACTTTAAAACTCTTTAAATGTGCAGCTTTAAAAATTATAAACATGCATTGGAAATATCACTGGTTTATCAATTGAATAAACAAAGGAAACCATTTGAGACCTTATGTAATAGCAACGTATTTCATATTATATACAAGTTACAGTTACAAAGAAAGTCTTAATTAGTTTAACTCACTTCTTAGAGCTTGGTTTAGCAATAGTAAACTAGTCGTAGTGGGTCTTGTTGAGCACTAATCAGGTCCCTTTGGTGACAAGTCCAGAATGTATCCGAGGAGTCCATCTAGACCATTGCAGGGCCACACTAACCCACTATTCACACCAGCCAACATGAGTTTTTTTTTTTAAACTGACTGTCCACCACAGAATTCTTTAACACTAATGGCGCACTTCTGCTCAAACCTCCACCAGCTCATACTTCGTGTTAATGACACATGTTATTTTTCCAGTCTTTGTAGGTACAAAACACACCTACAATAACATATATTTAGAAAGTAATATCCATAAATGACCATTAACTTTGTTGATTAGAATCATTGGTGGATCTTGTAATGGCTGTGGTAAAAATGCCACAACTACAATGTTGGCAGGAATTGCTGTAGTGGTGGAGTATGTCATCCTTTACCTGGAAGGTTTGCGATTCGATCCCTGCCACATCCATTCTGCCATTGTAGCCTTGGGCTAGCCACTTCATCCCCATTGCCCTGTAGGGATGAATGTGACTGGTAGGGTGTATTTGGTGGTGGGCAGGAGGCCTTAGGCGAGAAATGACAGCCACGTTCCGTCAGACTGCCCCACAGCAACTGAGGGCTACCAAGGTATCTTATCACCACCAGTGTGTGAATGCGGAGTGAATAAATAATACTGTGAAAATTGTAAAGTGTTTTTGAGCATCTCAAAAACCGCTATATTAACATTACTATTATTATTATGTGGAGGATGTGGCTGAGCTTGTTGAATGTTGACGAGTATGTGGAAATAGCTTACATAATTGTAATACTAATGCTCACCTGTAAACACCCGTGCAACAGAAGGTGAACATCAATCTTTTTTTTCTAAATAAATAAAATAAATAAAACTTCAATCTTTTTAAAGGTTTGTGCAGTTGAGAACGTAGCATGGGACAAGGATCAGAGACAATATATAAGTTATAGTAGTATATAAGTTATAACAGTAATTCATGAAAGCAACAGATTTAACGTTAGAGATAGGGTTTAATTATTTTCTTCGTCAAAGAAACCATCAAATATATAAAACATTCAATTGGTCATTATGTGGATATAAAGATGCTTATTGGGGTTATATTAAATGATAAAACTACAACACCCTGCCATTTTATTGACTGCCAAAAGAATAACCATAAAATTCCCCAGCATGCTAACTGGAGCAGCACACTTTCTATGCCTCATGGAGCTGCTTTTACAAGTGTTCCAAATATAAGCACTTCAAAAACCAGACCTCCTAGCTCAGTGTATGGGCCACTTTAATGAGGAACTCTCTGAAAAGGAACCACTCACTTTTTCAATGATGCTGTACATATTCCCATCTTTAAAATATTTCCCTCATTACCCTAAACCTCATGCTGGACTGTACACAATCTAGTGCCAAAATTAAAATCAGATGCTTATGCTCTACAAACAGTCTGAACGCATCTGGATGATTTCCAGAACTCTCTGCTTTATGCTGCTTATATTATGATCGTATAGATTCAGAGTCGTAACTTAGAGTCTGGAGGAAAACAGACTTGGCAGCTATGAACATGATCTACAGACCCATGCTAAACCTTAAACAACCAGAAACCAGAGTTCAAGGATGGAGCACAGAAACAAAGTACACAAACCAAGCTGTTGGAGCTGTTTCTAGCCTTGTTTAGTGAGTCCAGCTGCATGGTTTCAAATATAGCGCAGGAAAAGAAAATAAGACTTAAAAATAGCGATATATATATATATATATATATATATATATATATATATATATATATATATATATATATATATATATATATATATATATATATATATATATTCAAATGCTATTGTATATTGTTCTTCAGTGTGAATCATTTAAAGAAGCAATTCATATATTTGGACCCCACTCCAAAATAAAATAAACAGTGACAGGAAATGTTTAATATTTACAGATGCCTGAATTATAATTTCTAATATGTGTGTCTCAGAAGCCGAGAGCATGAGCAAAATGAGTGTTTGACCTGAATGTGATCTGTCTACATAATCATACCGTAACACAATGTGATAATTCAAGCTAATGGGTAGAAATGCATTAAGTGGTGTTTAATAAGTGGGGCTGGTGGTGCCAAGCGTGCCGTACCACTGCTCATAATTGGGGTCAGCTGCATTCTTTGTCATTTACCTCGGATTGCATGTACTACATTGTGTAATTACTTCATTTTATCATTTGGATAGGTGAAAAGTAAGGCTATGGTTTTTTCACATATTAATTCAGAGTCTTTTCACTTATATTAAATGTACCACTAAAAAGACTCATTTAATACAGTAAAAAAACAATAAACATGTAAATATGAAGTTAAAATGCCATTATTAGCACCCTTTGTTATTGATAAATTCAGTTTATTTGTCAGTAAAATCTAAAAAAAAAAGATGGTTTATGTTTAGTTTACTTAACACACCTGAGAGCACACTGGCACTGAAAACAAAACTGCTCCAGAATAGTTTGATGAAACTATACAAAAAAGGTTCCAACAAGGAGAATAACATATCAGACAAAGATCGTCTGTGTGTGTTTTCAAAGCATTCTATTTTGAATTAAAATCTTCTGCTTTACAAAAGTCACTTCAGTACATTTTTCTTTGCTTTCTATTACCATTCCTCAATTGAAGACCAGTTCAATAAGAAAACTAGTGTAAACAGAGTTAGCATCATGTCACATTTATGGAAACCACGTCAAAGTTCTATATGGCGCCATGATGGCATTTCCTGTGAACAGAGCATACTATTCATGAGATATTCACTTTGATAAATTCAAAAGCCTTCTCTTAATGTCAGTGGGGTGATGTAAGTGGATCAGTCTTATCAGATCATTGCTTCAGCTAGACAATGAACTTGGCCTTAATTCAGAATCAATGAGTCATTGAAGCTTTACAATCTAATGCTGGTCCCACAACGCCAAGGATGAGCACCAGACTAATAAGCTGCACCCCAAACGAATGGAAATGTATTAGTGCATTTTGACAGAATGTTAGCATTGAACAAATTTTGCTAGTCACTGATATATTGGGTGACCTTTTTGTACAAACATCAAGTGTTTGGGAGATGTTGTTTTGCATTCATGTTTTGTTAACCTTGAGTGCATTTCAAACAATGATGTAGCTTGTGTGAAGCGACTAGAGCAGATCATAATTTGGGAAGAGCAGCTCCTTATTAAAATCATGTAGATTTGAAGTTAGGTAACAAGTGAGAGACGAAGTGCTTCATACAAGGAATAATAGTCAAAGTATCAGATCCTTTGCTGTCATCAGCTAGCATAACATACTTGGGACTTACATATTAGGAAAAGGGTATGGGTCAGCCATGGATGTAGATCAAATTTTCAGTGGAAAAGGATTTTACAAAAGATTTACCTGTGCCTTGTTCCCTAAATCTTCATGGAACAGTGTTTTTAATTTACCAATCAGATTAGAACTACTTGGATTCTTGCCCTGTCCATCCTTGATCATGCCCGTTCACCTCCTTTCATAGATTTAGATTTTTAATACTCGCTTAGAGGTATGGTGAGGTTTGGAGGTCGGGATTAAGTTTGGATTAATTTTCAGACAGGGACAATTTTTAAAGATAAACAAATTATGTTGACCCAGGAACACATCTGAAGGCGAAATCAGGACATCTAACAAATCAATGTTAGAATGTAGCAACGTTTTACACTCATAACAAACAAATTAATAAACATTAAGGCAAAAATAAATTTTCCTACATTTCTAAGGCAAAATTATACGTGAAGGAAATATCTGTTCCCCATATATACACATATCTTTTTTGTAGACTTGCATCTTCCCATGAGTCTAAATCAACTTAGCAAACTGGTGTAATATTCATAAACCTGTCCCATAATAAGCTAATGCTATGTTTTAAAGTTATCCATAGAAGTATGGGCCATTTTTAGCATTTTGTACTACTTTACAATTTGCTCTAATAAATTATCTTTAAAATAGTTTTTGGTGGCATTGCTTGATATCATTTTTGTGTTTATTACATTACACAATAATTCGACAACAAACCTGCTATTGTGCGTGTTGTTGTGCTTTGTTTTGTGCCACACTTTTGAAAAACACTGGCCAAATCACAGGTCTCGTACTTCCAAGGGCTATCCCTTCCGTTCACAACTAGATGACACCGATGGCAGCGCTTTGGGTCTGTAATGACCTTGCAAATTATGTGTAATTCTTGACCAGTTGAAAAAAAAAAAAGTTTGTTTAAAACTAATAACCTTTTCAAAACCAACACATATTTAAAATCAAACTCACACAATAAGTGCGTTGCATTATTTGTATTTAATTCAAAACAGATGTTGTGACTAGCAAGACGGTGTGTGCAGGGACTTTTAGGGGATAAGCAGTTAGAATTCCAAGTTGCAGTGTAACAGAGAAATGAAACAATGAAAGGAGAAAGTGGCTTGACTGAGGGTTGATTACGTCCTAGAAATGAATCCACTGAATTTCACAGTCATTGACAGTCATGTGTAATCAATATAACTATCTTCTCTCTCCCTTTCTCTTTCTCTGTGTTAGTGAGTGTGCGTGCGTGCGTGTGTGTGTGTGTGTGTGTGTGTGTTGTCTGTACAAAGAAGGCTTTGTCAACCTCTCTGGACACTAGATCCTTGAATGACAAACACTTCAAGGACGCTTTGATGGCAAAGACTGACACGCGCTCATCTCTGGAACTTTTTCACAATCCTTCCCCAGATGGGATCAGAGTGACCACCGCTCGTCGTGAATATCAATGTCAAGACTTCAATACAACATTAGCCACAGGGATGATGCCTGATGCAACCTGGTGCCAATGAAATTCACAGTCTAATTGATGCCACAACTTCTGCATCAATGTGAAAGAACCACAGGGATGTGCATGTATTAATTTCCCAGCTCAGCACAAGGATAAATTAAAGTAAGAAGCCGTACGTCACAGTTATTTTAACACTGGTGAAGGATGTAATAAGCCAAGTGGAAAATTCTTACCTCAAGAGGCTTATTGCTTTTATGAACTGATAGCAAAGGCAATATTTCATAATGTAGTGATGTAAATGCTCAGAAGAATGCATCCCCAGAGTAATTTCCTGTGATATAATGATCAAATCTATAAAAACGATTGTGCAGAAATGCTTACAGTAGTTCAAACTTTATTGGCATTCGATTGATTTCAAGGAAAAACTAATCGAATCTGATTTCAAAAGTCAGACTAAGAAAAAAGGTTACCTAATGCATCAAAAGCAGGTATATGATACTAAAAATGTTTGACAAAATATGTATAAAATATAAGAATAAATAAATATTTACATTGTGATCACGTTTCCAACACACATAAAGTTAAAGACAAAATTATTTGCCCCATTATTATTATTATTATTATTATTATTATTATTATTATTATTATTATTTTGGAAAAAAATCCTGTACTAGATCGTTAATCTAGTAAAATTACAACCCATACCAAACTGTCTTTGTTTGTCTTTCAATTTTTTATTTATTTATCCCTCAACACTGGAGAGATTTCTAGCACCAAACACAGTAACACATCCCCACATCATTATACTCCCACCACCATGTTTTTGCTTTCTCCAAACATAGGTATCTTCTATATGTCTAAAACTAAAAGTTTTGCCTCATCTGACAAAAAGCGATACATTTCTGGTATACATCACATTATTGCCCAAGCCTGATTGTTATCTTACTTCTCAAATTGAGTCTCTCCTACCAGTTTTCTTTACAAAAGTTTTTGAAATACACTCGACTGTAGTTCTTGTACCTTATTTTGTATCTCACCTAGAATTAACAGCTTGGACTAAAGAATGAATAGTCAAAAACAGTCATTTGGTCACAATCAAAATTTCATAAAATCCATCGTCATTTTTCTTATATATATATATATATATATATATATATATATATATATATATATATATATATATATATATGTCAGTTAAATTAAAGGTACAAAAAGATAAAATTGGTCATGAACTGAGAAGGTATAACCTTTTGATACATACATAAGAGCTGATGGAATAATAAAGATACTAAACATCTGTTCTACCTATAATGCCTCCAAATGCACCTATTCTAAAAAAAAGAGAGTTTATGGAAGAATACATCTGTACCCACACAGTCCTGATTAATCCACCAAGTAAACGTCTTCATAAGATGTTTCAACAATACGTGTTTTTTGTTTTAATGTTATTAGTCATGATCAGATCATGACTTTAAAAGGCTTACTAATACAGTAGTGTATTTACAAATCCTCTTGTTAGTTCCATATTATGTTTCAAATTTCTTACATAATTCTACGTTACATGTTCCAAATCTTCTGAGACAAACCCACTGTGGTAAAGATACAGGTATAATCCTTGACTATAACTTTGTCCCTCCATTACAGCAAGCAGGCAATTAGTCAAAGTGAAGCTCCTCAGCTGCTCAATTATTTCTCCCAGAAAAGAACAAAAAAAGAGAGGTCTTCCTATATTTCCTTTCATTCTGAAGGGAAAGGTTTCTCACATTTGGAGTCTTGAGGCTCTAGATGTAACAATAATTGATTCTCAGAAGCTTTGGTGATGCTATAAAGTCTACTTCACACACTTAGGAAAAAAAAGCTCTTAAAAAGGTATGCAGCTTTATTTGATGTAGATTGGATAATCTCTCAGACTTGTTCTCTTCAAAGTAATAAACATGTGCACTTTATTTGTTATTCAAAATATCTACTGTATTGTATTTTGATTGATCTTGGTGCTAATTAGCTCTGCTTGAAAGAATTGCTGTACAATATATTAGCACCAAAGTTTGACTGCCATTAGTAATGTAGCGATTGTTTAATCAAAGCCAATTAGCAGGAGAACTTTTGAAAGGAGAAGTTTATCTGTTATTAAAGTTTATATGTTAAATAAAAGATCTATAGATTAACCAATCGCAAGGGTAGCATGAAAAAAAAATACACTTTTATTTTATTATTTATTTTTTTTTTACATTTAAAATAGTTTTATATTGTGCTTGAGTTGTATTGTTGTTGGTTTCTCTTTTTAATTGCTTCTGGTTTTATATATAATTAAAATAAACAAAATAAATACATGAAAAGTAATAACATGAATAATAAATATATATATTTTTTTACTCAAGGCATATTTCCTTGTAATGGTGTTAAATAAAAAGAATTTTTAAAAGCCAGATTATTCAATGAATAATGGCAGTTTGAATAAACTTCCAAGAGTTCTCTTTTGTGAATTAAACCTTTAGTTTTACTGTCAGGAGTATAAATGTGTTGTCACCATATGTGCTGTGATGGGAGAAAAGTATACCATAATATCATTTAATCACACCATGGTGGTGAGTTTTATAATTCAAAATCGAAACAGAATCAAACATGGATCAAAAGTGAAGGTGTGGCATGAAGTTTTGAGGATGTCTATGTGGTGCCTATGGATCCAGCTGCTTCACAGCAGTGGAAATGCTTGGCTTGCAAACATAAGTGACACTTTACTGAGTGAAAGAGACATGCTTATTGATGTCGAGCTTCCTGAGAGATAAGTGACAAACAAATCTCCCGGGAGATGCAACACTGAGGTTTAGTGTTGTGCTTTACCACAGTTGCTCAAGTTAATAACGATTACTCCGGAGGCAGGACTTTTATTGGTTTCATCTATGTGTATTTTAAGGTGGGATGGAGATCTAGCTACAAAATTATATGTCTAGTTATTTTATAGCCCAAGGAATCAATTGGATGTTGCATGCAATGCAGAAAAAAAGTAATATCCTCCATCTGTTAGTTCTAATGTTACAGACTACAGATTTCTGGCAAAATGAGCTTTCACAAACAATCCAACTTTTAGCTGGGAGTCATATAGAATCAAGGGGTGTGATGGTCCGTTATGCCATTATCTAACAGATAATGACAATCATATGATTGTACTTAGTGACTCCTGTGAGTAAATTATGTTGACTAATTTTTTGTGACTCAAAATGTTTAATGATAATAATACATTTATTATTAATATAACTCATTTTTGGCTGACACATTTTGTTTAGCCTCAAATTCAAGTTATCAATGCTCTATTGAGTAGCGGCAGAGTTGTTTAAATGTGTAATAACCATTCATTTGTGACAAAATGCTTTTTTAAAAGTCATTCAAAGGCTCTTTACAAATGTAAATTTCTGCAAATAAATAAATAAATAAAATATATAGAAATATCCCACCCTAGACTTCAAATAGACTTCAAATACATTCATTCATTAATTTTCCAAACCGTTTGTTCCCTTTCTTGGAGTCACAGGGGTCTGCCGGTGTCTATCTCCAGTGCACATTGGGCGAGAGGCAGGGGTATATCCTGGACAGGTTGCCAGTCCATCGCAGGACTTCAAATTGGAATACCTATAATCAAATGTATTAAATAAAAAGTACAACTGAGTAAATGGAAACTGTGTAGTTAATATTTAAAAAAAATAATAATAATTCAGACCAGTTTTTTCTTCATTGTCCGTTCACACTGTTTAATTATATTTATACACACACATGGCTGACATTTATGCAGGCAACCCGAAACAGTAAATTTCATACTGGAATTATTTAGAGGCTCCACAGCACAAACCTGAAGCTGAACCCGAACTAAATCTCCAGCTGCATGTGATTGTCTTCTACCTGAACTGACTTTCCCTTTAGGAAATGCAAATTAACTTGGCCATATCATCTTGTTTTCTTTGAAGACGTGTGTTTGTGTGCTTCCAATAGCTGCGTAATGTCTGTTGTTTTAGTGCCAAGGAAGAATTTACAGTGATATTTAAAACAGAACTAAAAATTAGTGTAGCGTGATTCTCCCTGAATAGCCAAGATGATGCTCATTCATAGTAAGGGCCATGTAAAATATTAATATCCTTTCTGGCAATGATGTGCTTTTGCTGGAGCTTTTTACAGTTATCTTCTTCAGCCATATATTGTGAAGCAGTAATTGTCATTTTTATCTGTCTTCTAGGAGGATGTTTTCAGCGGTATATGTGATGTAACAGCACTAACAGCCATCTGTCTGCATGCATGGCTAAGGAGGTGCAGTTTAATTGGGAAAAGCCCAGTGAATGTAAATCCCGCTGGAGGCAATTCCTCTCTCCACAGCAGCTTCTCCCTGAAGCCACACACTTAATTCATGTCCGCTCTGGGAACGCTCGTGGCCTCGGTGCACTGACCGCTCTCCTAACACAATCCGTTTGCCTTAGAATAAAAAGTTCTTCATAATGCAGGTATAGCACACAGAGGACAAGATGTTCATCTTTAAAAACAAGAGATGTTTTTACAATGTCAATTAAGCTTTTTCAGGTTTACTGAATTAGCAGTATTTTTTTTACTGAATAATAATGGGAGGTTTTTGGTCCTGTTGCTTCAATGATAATAATGTTTAGTTGAAGAGATTTTACAATTTAAAAAATTGTCACATTACGTATCGTGGAGCTACTAGTAGCTTCTGAAACTTCTTTTACCTTGTCTTCTTGTTTTAGATAATATTTACCAGGGGAATATTTATCATTTACTCACTTTTCAAATGCAAAAGATTATAAAATTAGCTATTAAAAAAAAAAGAAAAAAAAAAGATTACATAATGCAAACATTAACAATGCCCCTTACAGTAATCTAGACCCTAACATTCTTAACTTTGTGGTCTCAAAACTTTTTAAATTACACGTTTCCATTGATGGTTCATTACGAATGGTTTCGTTGTAAAATATAATGATACATATTGTATCATAGATGTAATATTGAAGTATGTATCATATCATGATCATGTATCTTTACACCCCTGACCTTTTACTCTAAAATTTGCATTTCTGAGTAGTTCACTTATAAGATTTGGTATATCACTTATATCACTTATAAGATTTGGTAAACTTCAAATAGGTAAAAGAGAATACTTCAAATAGTACTGCATTTCTTTTTTTTGTCAAGAAAAACAATATTATTCATCTCTAAAATCTGAAATTTTCTGAAGGTTGGGCGTTGATTGCTTTATGCCATTGATTGTTGTTACATGTTGCCAAAATAATAGGTACATATATTATATAGATCCCAAGAGCAGGGAGCTGTTCTGAGATTTAAAAAAAAAATAATAATAAATCCATATGGACAGAAAAGTACATGCACGATTAGTTTGTAAAGAAGATGCATGCTATTGTTTCTAGTTACATCTCCTCTTCAACAGTCTTGGGAATGTAGCAGAATAATAATATATGAAATTGTTTGTGTGTGGAACAAATCTAGAAATGCTAATTAGGCTATCATCAGAAAACGCAAAAACCGCCATTAACCACAACTGAAGGAAATGTATTTATTCCCAAACAAAAGAGTACTCCAAAAATGCTTCCAGTAAAGAAAACATCTCCATAAAAATACTAAACATGGAGAGAATTAAGTAAATAAAACATCTCATACTAACCTCTGTCCCTTATCCCATTTAACTACTCTGAATAAAACGTTACCTAAGGACAGACCTCTGATAAATACTGACAAAAGTCTCAAGCAAACAACACAACTACAAGTGTGAATTTGAACCCTACTGTAGAGTCAAACAGTCTTGATCTGAAGTCCAGGTAAAACATCCACGGCCCCAGCTCTTCCTCCAGTCCAGATGAGTGTGGATCATAGGAGTCAGATCCAGGCTGTTAACTTCTTTGTGGAGCAATGGAACTTATTGAAATGAAAGAAACACCAATGAAAGAAAGGTGAACATCATACAACATTGTAACTAAAAGCTTCTCTAGAAATTTTTAAACCATTGAGGCAGTTAATCAGGTTGCGTTGACATCGCAATATACAGTATCACTTTACTCTGAATGCAAGTATGGATGGATTTAAACTCACAGAGACTATAACATCACATTATCCTTATTTTAAAATGTTTGTTGGGATGGCTTCCAATGTATCTCTATTATTTTTTGCATTGCAGCCAAGCACTGTGCTGCAGCTCCCTGTTTGAAATAGACTATGTAGAAATGTGGTTTGAATTGAAACCCACTTGTAACTTTTCTTATAATATAAACCACTGAAGAGGTAATGACAGTCTGCTTATCTCTTTTTATGAGGACCCTTTCAAAATATATAGCAGGAAAAATGTTAATGGTAATGTAGATAAAATATGAGTTCTTTCACGCGTAATGAAAGTAAATGTCTTTTTTTGTATGACTTTTATGGCACATTCTTATCTCGTAGTGTTGAGGAAAGATACAGAACAATGGGTAAAATTGTAAAAAGCTATTTCTAAAAATATACGTTTTATGGATTAAATAACAATGGAGCAATTGTATTAATGTATAATATTATATTTGGATTATTAACTTATTGTTCATTTTTCTTCAAATGAAAGTACTTTTTTTTACAATTGCATTTTATAAAGTGCATCTGGACAGTAGCTTTCTTCTGGATCACTTTATTTAATATACAGCCTTCAGTAAAGGAAATCACTAATTCGGTGCTACACCGTGTCTCCATATCTAATGCTAACCTCACAGACTGCCCTTAAATTCTAAACTTAAATTTATAATGTAGAAAAATGTATGACTGTAATTCTTTTGGTGAATCTTGTTTAAAAAAACCTTTCATAGCACTATGTATTTCTTTTTTGACATGCTTTTATTTATTATGCATTATATTTTTTGAAGATTCAAAGAACCATAAGTCTTTAGGACATGTTTGTTTTGCTTATTCATCTTTCTAAACAGAACATCTGAAGTTGGAACGAGAGATGCATAAATATTTCAATGCACTGCATATTTTTTTTCTCTGCGGATAAAATCAGTGTTTGCCCCAAACACTTAAAAAGAAATCCTTTACATCCACCTCACAACTTTTTTGGGGAAGGGGACATGATTAATAAAGCTGTTGATGGATGTTACATATATGGATACATAAAAGTGTTTCAGAAATTGTAAAACACATTAAAAAAATACAGATTTTATTGGAGCCAGTTCCGGAGTCCAAAAAGTGATGTTTTTCATTAACGCTTATCAGGTATTCTGTATTGAACATAGACTTATTGTGTGTTTTGTATTAATAAATTCTTCTAGGTTGCGATTTAAATAAATTAGCCATCAAATGAGTGTGATGCATAGCAATAAAGTGTGATGCAGTCCGTACAAACCACGAAGATGATTTTCAGCAAACTCTTGAAGAAAATTAGATATTTTTCAATTATAAACTGCTTACGTTTACTCCCAAACTGTAAGTTGCTTTGGATAAAAGCATCTTCTGAAGACATAAATGTAATGTAAATGTTTATCGCAGCTCAACCTTTGTTTTTTGTGCGTGTTTTCTTTTTCTTGTGTGTTACAGCCATCAGCCACTGTTGGTCTATTTGAGGTTAGCTTGCCACTGGCACACATTAGATTCTTCCTGTCTCATTTTAACCAACACTTACAGGCTGGTGTCTATCTGTGACAATGTGGGATGTCATCGGTCAAATGCAAATAATTGTCCCGAGGAGACTGACCAATGTCAAGTGAGACTTATCTGACCACGGGTAGCAAACACATCAGTTCAAGCAGACAGCTGAACTTCATTTAAATTTTCTACTCCTCAAATTTGTACAAGTGCATCCTGGTGCTAAACAATCTGCATATTTGCTGAACTTCCTCACAACCCCAGCTTCTGAAATGCACACCAGCGTGACATTTTCAGCAATTTCGAAGGAGAGAAAGCGTATTGTCACATAATGGGAAAAATAATTGAGAACATTCTTAAGCGAGCAAACCAGAGCCAATTGCTTCCGGCGTGGACAGATACAGTATCTGACAAGGAAGACGATCCGGTATAATTATTGTTTAGGCATCATTATGAGTCACAAGTCATCCGCTGACTTAGTTATCAGTCTGCTTGAGCTCAAACATCTTGTTACTTACATGTCATTTGTCAGACATGTTTCTTTCAGAGTTCTGCATGACACACACTAATTAAAATGACAGTTCATCTACATTGCAGTGGTAATAGAGGAGGCCTTCTGAAGAATTAATGATAAAAGAACACATGTAAAATGCATTGTTAATGACCTAGTACAATCTTGCTTAGTTAAATAGTGCTTGAACTAGAGCATTTGCAACAAGAGAGCAGCAGTCAATTCAGCATAATTGCTCATTTGTAGAAACACAGGAAACTTCAGTGCCTCAATATATTTTGAATGTGTACAAATTTTATTTATTTTTTTTTTAAATAGAAGATATAGGCTTGCTTATCAAACAAAAAAAATTAAAAAGCAAGAAGATAATGAGCAAGAATTCAATCCACTGTGGCATCTAACTGGAAGGCCACAGTTTTACCCACTGCACCACTGTGCCACCCATCAATATTATGTATTACAAAAAAAAAAAAATCAGCAATCAATCTAAGTCGTATTGAAAGCTCTAAATATACAAAAATACACTCAAAACAAGGTTTAAACTTGAAATTTACCTTTTACAGTTTTAAACAGTACATTTACAAAGCAACCTCTTTGTCAGTTGCCTCAGAGAATCCCTCAGAGAAACCTGTGTTTGGTTGGTGATTGGCCTTTCAGCAGCTGATGTCATTGGTTGTTGGTCTGAGGCTCGCTGGTGACCTTCCTGTAAGAAGTTTGCATGTTCTGCCCGTGCTTGCGTGGGTTTCCTCCAGGTACTCCGGTTTCCCCCTCAATCCCAAAAACATGCGACTAGGTTGATTGAATAATCTAAATCCCCGTTAGATGCGAATGTGTGAGTGAATGTTGCCCTGTGATGGACTGGTGATTTGTCCAGGGTGTCCTGTCCTCGCCCAATGTGTGCTGGAGATAGGCACCGGCAGACCCCCGTGACACAGAAAGGGAGTAAGTGGGTTGGAGAATGAATGAATATTGATGCCTTTTTTCCAGACTAGTGTTTACTTATCAACAGTAGCCTATTTCATTAGCATAAAGTTTATATATTTGAAAATTATTACATCTGTTTTTTTTTTTGTTTTTAATTTTTACTAATCTTATAATTCATCATACATACTATTTATTTACAAAAGACAGCTGTTGAGTCATTAAATACATTTAAGATTACAACTACAACATATTTTTTTAAATAATTTAGTCTGCAGATGTAATAAATCTTTAAGGAGATTGTCCAATTCAATATAAATTAGCTTACATTAGCTTACAGGTACTACACAGTGTGGAATGGCACCATGCGGACGTCATACAGACTTGGCTATGTCATCATGAACAATGTGTGACAAAAAACCCTGCAGCACATAGTGCTCACAGCTCCTCGTTAAACCAAGGTTTATAAGACATTTTCTTTTTGTGATGATGGCTCTACTGGTTTGCTGTGTCCCACTATTCAATGATGCAAGCAATGATTATTTTCTCAGCCCAGTCAGTGACCTGCAACTCTTTATACATTACTTTTACTCTTGCCGGAAAGAATACTAGTTCTAGTTCCACTTGATTCAGCTCAGTTGTAGACTCCAAGACAGAAACAGAACACTGCTAATGACAGAACTAAATGGAAAGCCCTCAAAATGTGCTGAAACGCAACATAGCCTGCAGTTTAAAAGGGTAACCTTGAGCCAAGTCAACCAGTTTGATATTTTTGAGGTATTTGAAGAATCATTGTAATAAGCCTACCATAAAATTTATGGATTGACAATTTCTTTGTAAATACCTCAATATCTCCTCCCTCACTATAACTCTTTGTCCTAAGTTTGACCAGAAATGGATCTTTTAAAAAAAAGAAGAAAAAAAATGAAATACTGAACCTGAGAAACAGTTTTTTTTATACATTTTGGCTTGGAGTCTCTGCTGTTTCAACTGAGAGTTTGGCAAGCAGAAATGTTGGGGCATTAGAAGTATCTTGGATGGGTAAAATAATAATAGAAGAACAGAACAGGTGCATAAGTCTGATCTGACATCTGTAGAGCAGCTCAAAACAAACTGGCATCACATACCCTGCTCTACCTGAGCCAGACACTTGACTGCTGGCACTAGCTTGCCCACATATGCAGCATGTTCATGCCAGCAAACATGACTTCCACAGAGACCAGAAAGGTATTGCATTTGACAAAAGACTTGTTTATCAAGTACTCAATACAATCAATAACTAACTAAAACATTATGTTATTCACCTGCCTAGGGGGTATACTGTTAAATGGTACATTTAGCAGAAGCTTTTGTCCAAAACGAGCTACACTAGGTTAAAAACAAGCAATTTGCCACAAAGGCTCAGTTGATGGACTACTGTGCTCATGAAAGATGTTTCAATCAGAACAGAGACAGAACTTATATCATATTTACTTTTTTTTTTATATACCGTATTTTTCGGCTCATAAGACGCACTTTTTCTTCCCCAAAACTGAGGGGAAAAAGTTGGTGCGTCATATCGAGCGAATGCAGAGCGCCGCGAATTCCAGTAACGGCCGTATGAGAGGCGTAAGAGCTCCGGAGCTAGGCCGAAGCCGCGGCCATATTTGTTTACCCAGCGCTGCGCGCTGACGTCATCGCCCATCTCTGCCATAGCGCGGTCGTAACGAAAACGGGGGGAAAATACTACATTTCCCACAATGCCTTGGCTACGGTAGCCGCAGCGGTGCTTCCGCATCCATACTCACAAGCGAAACTGCTTTTGACTCTCGCATTTGAGTGATCTCTCACGCTACAAACCCGATTTTTCACGCTAAAATACATTTTAAGATGTGAAATGGGCACAGCTAATAGTTTATTTGCGATCTGTTTCTTGAGCCTGATGATAAGATGATGTTGCACTGGAACAGTGATGGTGATAACGAATGGTGGACTTTACAATGATGAGTGGGGGCAAAGAAAAACATTACAGCCTTTTTTTTGTTACTTTTACTGTTTACTGTCTGTTCATGTTACATGTTTGGCTGTTAACTTTTACACAGTTGATATAAAATATTTTACACAAATGTTTGGTTCAGAATCTTTTTTTTCTAGATCTTCCTCTTTTAAAATTGGGTGCGTCTTATGAGCCGAAAAATACGGTACATGCTTAAAAAGGTTTTTGGTTATGGTTGTTTCCTGTAAGACCAAAGAGTTTCAGGTTTGGTGATAGAGTTAGGAAGAAATTACACCATTCAGGGACAGTGATGAATGAGAATGTTCTGATGAACAGCTTTTATTGAAGAATGAAACCGCTTACGATAACATTAGTAGGCACTTTCATTTGCTGAGTGTGGGTGTGTAAATGTACGCTGTGAAGCACAGAAGTTTACACCCAAAAACTTTTGAGTCTAAAGACCATTTTTTTGGCCAACCTTTGTTTTAAGTAATCAATACTCAAAAAGTGTAAATACTTTTTTTTTAACCCTCCTGTCGTGTTCGGGTCAAATCTGACCGTTTTACAACTTATAATACTCATAAATATTATGTTTTACATCTGATTACCTCAAGACCTTATGATATCCTTCACACTGTGTACTTGAACATATAAAAGTGATGATCACCTATTTCATTCAATTTTGAGTGTTTTAATCAACCTTGTTACACCTGTGGTGTTCCCGGTCAAAAGTAACCGTCATAGGAAATGAATGGGTATCCAGAGTAAATTCATTCAACATACAGAAAACATCCCCATACACACTGCCCCAGCTCACTCACACACTCTCTCACACACACACGCACACACGCACACACACACACGCACACACACACACACCCTGTTGAGTTTGGTGTTTGTTTTTCCATTTATTTTTTGTATTATATGTTCATTTTGTAGTTAATTTTCAGTGCCCAATTGTATTTTCACTGATGTTATTTAATGATTACATCTACAAATTGTTGTTAGACACTACTTTTAAATGTTGTTCTCAACTAAAGAATGTTTAATAAAAAAAATGGTGGTGAATTTTTTTTTGTGTGCTAATTTAAGAGCAGTTAAAACAGACCGGTCAAAGGGGGCTGAATGCGAACACGACCGGAGGGTTAAAAGTACTATTTTGAATACTGTTTACTTGGGGTGTTATGATACACTCTGCTCACAATACCTTTCATACCTCTATATTATGTCTACAGATCAATATGCATCACAATATCATCAGAAGTTTCAGAAGTGACTAGAATCACAATCAGAAGGCAAATAAACTTCAGCTCCCAGACGATATCTCTAAGAAGATATGTATTATGACAATAATTGTACCATGATATGTTGTTGCCCCCCTACTGTTTACATAAAAAACAGGGTTGGTCAACTCATGTAATTTAAGGCAACTTTACACAAAGGATTTGAATACTTTAAACAGTTTGTGGTTAATAGTGTATGAGCATGTGAAGGCAAGAAGGTACTGGAATCATGCCTAACATCACCCTTCAGCCTTTTCACACAGTTTTTAAACTGCTGCATGTTTATACTGTACTCCTTACACTAGTTTCTTAGGAAATGCCTCACAAAGCAACTCTCCTTTACACCATTCAAGGTTATTTAATGACAACCATATGTGACAAAGCATGAAAACAACTTCAAATACTCTTCAACATAAATCACTGCATTAACACCCATCTTCTCACAAGCTACAAGCTCTGTACTTTACCAGGTGGGAAGTAAGAAAAAAGAAAAGACAGACGGATCAAGGAGTACTTTGAAGGACAAAAATGCTTTTGGACAGAGATTTATCTGATATTCATTCCACTGACGTGAGATTGGGAGAATATCCCCCAAGCTTATGACCTCCCATGCTGAGCTCTTCTCATTTACACTGAAATAAAGTGCATTTTAAAGCTGCATGTGATGAGAAATGTTTCAATGAGATGCCCTTCAGAAAGTTGACATTATTTAAAAGATTGTAACATATAGTCAAGTACATAAAATCAAGTTTTCATTGTAGATCAGTTTTATTAAAGTGTCTCTATTATGGGTTCAGAATTTTATATTTTGATGTAGCAGGAAATATACTTATCTTTTCCTTATATCTCAGACAATAATGATTTTTCCGGATATATTCAATGAAATATATTATTGAAAATATACTTACAATGTGTACAATCTTTATTTTGATTTAATACATTTAAATCAAACAGATAAAAAAATTTGATTAAATTAAACAGATAAAAATATGTTTTCCCAAAAATGCTCCAAGTCCATTACATGTTTTCTACAAAATGTCATACATTCACTGAATACATGCACATACATGAACTGAAAATTGCAAATGTTCAGTCAAAACCTCATCAACACTTTTCAATCAAGTATTTGATGCAAAAATGCAAGTGCAATTTAAAAACAATATTTTGTGCAAATGAATAAGCTAAAGATGAACTCACCTAGTGCTGCACAGAAAGTTGCTTTACCTACTGGTAAATGTTTGTAGATTGATTTATAACATGAAAACATTTATCATCTTGGACTTGTTTAACTGTGAAGAATAACAGTTGGCTGGGTCTAATAATGGCTTGGTCTTTCTCAGCAGTAGTTGAATTAAAAAAAAGTTTTCTTTTTGGTGAGCAGGCATGAGATTGCTGTAAAATGTCTCACATGTTTAACATGTTTCATCTTGTGGTTGTCTTTTGATGAGCACTAGACAATTTTATATAGCTAAAAAAGACAAAACACTAAAGATAATGTTTACTGACTGGGTGCCGCCATGATTGCTGAGTGTTTGGTGAGTGCACCATTATTAGTTGAGTGGATTTGATGTTTTCTGCTGGAAATAAGAGCTATCATTTATAAAATTTTGGAATAGAGCAGGAATATATGGCAAAAGTTTTGAAAAAAAATCAATGACATAACTTTGAACAGCAGCCAAAAGTGAAGCATATTTTGGCTTTAACTTTAAGGTGGTATGCATCATGTTTTGGAAACAAACTCCAATTCTACCCCCAAAACATGAAGCCTCAAAATAGCCTTGAGAAAAGCTCTTCTCGAGGAGCCAATGCATGAAAAAAACACATTGCTCATTAACATAAAGGCTAATCAATGGCAGAAGGTCATGAGGTCTGTTCTGTACAAGAGTGTTGGTTCACAAAGTGAAGTTATGTTTTTGAAGTTATGAGAAAAAGTTATGAGCTCAAAGGATGCTAGGGGCATATTATAGATGTCAAAAATGGAAAAAAAAAATATTTCCTTGGTATGGTTGGGCCCAACACTTGGCCCCATGTGGAATATTTGGGATGTGTTGGATATGCATAATGCCATCATCATGAAGACATTCCAAAAGTATTTTAAAGCAAAGTCACTGAGATTAAATAAATAAAATCCTAACGGTTAACTAAAATGTGTAAAAAATATTTTAAGAAGTATAGGAAAAAGGCATTTTGTGTGATTTGCACTTTTGTTCAGAATGTATTGAATTTAAGACTCCCTAAGAGGCAGCCATACTAACCTTTGAGCAATAAAGTTTTCCTCTGGGCCTCAAGCTTCTATTCTCTCATAATATTCTACTCAAAAGTTATTATAAAAAAAACTGTTCAGTCAGCACAAGCATGCTACAGTTCTGCACTTCTGGAAAGCTATAGATTAAATGTTAGAAACATGGGCTGTGGCTATAGAAAACTGTGTATACTGTCCTCGACATGACTGGACATGATGAATGTCTCAACAGTGATTATATCCTGCTGAAGATGCAATAATTTGAGCTGAGCTTAGTTTTGACCTGATCAAGTTCATTCGGACGTGTCCCTGAAAAAATAAACAATACACTGCATACAACACTACGAGTTTATCTAAAACAAACCACAGTGGAGACCTGACTCATTCACTACAAGAGTTTTTGTATTAAATCCAAGGACACATGTATAAGGTTATGGCAAGAATTATAAATGTTAGAAATGGGAAATACAAACTGGGTCAATAAAGCAGTCTGACTCATGGTGAGACTGAAAACTATCTGCAGAAGAAAGCATGCAGCAGAGTAGAGGAGAACATGCACAAATAGTCAATTAGTGAGCTGAACAACAGGCCTCTTTCATCAAAGCATCAGATTTGTGATAATGGCATGATGAGACGGGTGCCTTCAAAATGGACACTTCAAATAACACAGAAAATGTCTGCAATTTCACTTTCGCCATCTAGTTTCTAAAGAAGGATTCTTTTTTTTTAAATATTCAAAAAGTAATATTCACTAATTCTGTTTCAAAAATTTCCCCTCTAGAAACAAAGGTGAAAGGCTAATTTTTGTTCTGTGCCGAAAAGTAGCAGAATTATTGTGTCATAGACATAGATTTAACCTCTAGAAGTCCAAGGCCTTTTTAAGCATTTTTGCAGCTTTACAATTGCTCTAATAAATTACCATCAGTTACCTTTGTGCCAATGCTTGATACAATTGTTTAGTACAACCCCAGCTTCTTTTTATTACGCAATACAGGTTACATAATAATTCCACAACAAGCCTGAAAAAAACACAAGCCGTCTCACAGGACATGAGTTTTACTGACTAAATAGCACTGATGGCACTGATTTGGGGTCTGTAAAAACAAACACAAAAAAATTTCAAATTGAATTTGAATTACCTTGCAAATTCTGCGTCATAACTCTTGTAATGTTCATTTAAAACCCTCAGTATTGCAAAGCTACTAACATCATTAAAATCTACACTATACATTTGAATAAAAATGTAACAATAAGTGGGTCGCATTATTTCTACTTAATTTGAAACAACTAGTGTGATTAAATTTATGTTAATCACTTTTGCTGATTTAACTGTTTTAAGTGCCACACAATAAATTTTCTTATTTATAAAGTTATGAAAATGCATGTGTTTTAAAGTAGTTATGTAGCAGGGAGAATACGAAGGGTACCTAATATCCAATCAAGCGATAGAAGCTGAAAAAATGATAAGGGGCGCACACGAGGGAAGGGAGAAACACAATAGTGAGACAAACACTAAGTAGAACCTAACAAGTTTACACAATGGCATTAGTTTGCTTTATGTTATTATATTGACTGCTGATATTTGAAACAGACAACATAACAAGAGAGCAACAAGAGAACATAAATATTTTTAAAATAATAAATAGGAAATCTTATAATAAAATCTTATAATAACTAGATGAATAATTTAAAAAATAAAAATATTATATATATATATATATTTATATAGTATATATATATATATATATATATATATATATATATATATATATATATATATATATATATATATATATATATATATATATAATATTTTTATTTTTAAGTGTTTAATAAAAGATGATCTTGTTTAGTCAAAAATCTACAGTGTGCTTTGAGTGTTGGCTCCTGGTGCATTTGAGATTAACACCGTGCCCTAGACAATAATAACATGTTTCTGTGATGACTGTGATTGCAACCTTTTGCCTGATAATGTTCTTTCAGATTTCCCCAATTTGTCTTCCAGGGAAACTGTACAGAAAAAGAAAAGGTGCACATTTCAATTTCAACAGATGAATTGTCTCAGGGCTGGTTTTCCTCAGACTATGTAATACTGATTTTGTTCTTTGGTAAGGATGAAAAGACCTTTTTTCCTTTTTTGCAAGCCTTGCATAAAAGACCTCAGGTTTTTCGTTTACCCCTCAACAGAGTGTGACAGTACCCAAGGCCTCGGCTCATGTTCCCGATGTAAAGTGGAGTTGAAACTTTGTCTAATGACCTGAGGGATCACCCAGTGCCTGTTGTTCTTCAAAGCAGTAATGCATCATGCAAGTGTTGGTTAGCTCTCCAGACACTTTCACCTTGGTCTGAATTTAAAAGTTTTTTTCACATTTTATTTAATATTTGAAGTGAAAAAGGCAGAATGGTGATATAATGGTTAGCGCTACTTCCTCTTAATTAAATGCTTGCTGGTTTAAACCCATGCAGGGAATTGTCTGATGGCTTTAGTAAAGAAATTGCTTGATGGATATAATAATGTGATCAAAAGGAATATATACTTGTATTTTTTTAACTATAAACATTATACAATTGTCTTGAAAAATGTCTGTATGAACTTTAATCATTTTTAAAACTTTTGTGTCTATTTTTCCAAAGTCAATATAAAATTTAAAACATTGGTTTGAAAAACCTCTTTCAGCTGAAACTGGGCTATAAACCTTGTGGGGGATCTGAATTTTCCATTTGGCTTGGGGTTAGGATTATATTGGCCTTTCATGGATTAGGAGGGTTTGAACAATACTTTAAGGATTTGTATTTGTTTATTCTTGGGATAGTGCTGGAATGGAGGAGGTTTTGTTTTTAAACTATGGACAACCTATGCTTTTGAAAATACTCAAGTGGACAAAATTCTATATAATGGAACTACTGTTGTAGTGGAATATTGCATGTCGATTTCCAAAAACAAAAAAATCCTTTTGGTCAACCAAGGTCTTGAATATACATATTTAAATATTTACATACCATTCATTTTAAAGTTACATTGATAAACCAGGTTAGTCCATTACATTTAATTAAACGACTGTATTGAAATTGTGTTGTCTTCCTATCTAGTTTGGAGTCCTCTATATTAATAATTTGAAGATGCCATTTTGCATGAAATATGAGTTAATATCAATGCTACCAAAACAAATTCTTCAAAAACACAATAGCAAGGGAGTCTAGGTTCTGGTTTTGCACCGTTCAACGACTTACTTCATCCTCACTTCATCCCTGAATGCAGATCTCAGTTAAATGCAAACTGAAGACTCTATGGCATGAACTGATCGACTGCCAGAATTTGGTGTGTTTCCACTAAATCTCAAATATGTGACGGAGCAACTATGACAGCTCGTGTTCAACTAGTCGAGAGCTGCTCATTCACACTCGGATGCTCATCATCTGTGACTTATAGCCTAAACTCACAAAAACTGTGGCTAGATCCCGCGGCTCACACCCAAGCAGCCCCAGCCACAGATAAAAAAACAACTGAAATCCACCGAGAACACATAGTTGAATCAAATAAAAATATACATAAATTTGAACCAAATTGCTTTCGTTTTGAGAGAATTGTATGACATTTTATCCTTTATTAACTCTGCTTTCTTAATGGATCTCCCAGTCAAGTTTCTGTGGTAGTTTTAGTTCACTAAATGTCAGCCACTTTCTCTCTCAGAGTAGAATAAATTACTAAATTACATTAATCTCCAATCTGAAACACCTCTTTATTTACGCTTCCATAGTCTGAGTGTGAACATATGCTACTTATACCATACAGCACATTTCCTGTGTGCTTTTGAGATGGGTTTGATTTTAGTACATGTAGTGAAGTGATAGATCACAGGTGTGCGGCTTGGAGAGCTAGTCATGCAAGTGAAGGGGAAGTGGACACATCTAGGTTGCAATAAAACTGATAATTGGATAAAGAAAAGAAAAAAAAAAGTAAGCTTTGATCTTTTATCTGGAACAGCAGAATTTTCTAAAGATTCATGGTGCGTGTTGCCTGGATTATCACTAATTGTATACGTACAAGGATTTTGATAGACAATCTATGATCAAAAGACAGCAGAGGTTGTTGAGATTACCTGAGCACGGGGGCTGCGTAGGTGAAAGGTCTTGTTTATTATATTTTGTGTACAATGTCAAAGTTCAGAGACATGTGAAGCATATAGATAGGTAACAGTTACTCAAAAAATAAAAACTAAACATTTGCAGAAAAGCATCTTTTGCAACAAGCAAAAAGAGCAGAAGATTCAGCAAACTGAGTTGTATCAGATCCTTGTTTAGTATGCAATGTCACATGCACCTTCACGCTTGCATAGGATGGAATGCATACATTTTTTTTTCACTATATCTGGTTATATAACCAGCATCTTTGAAGTCACAGCCTCATTAATTGAGTAAGAGCAAATTGATTACCATCACTAGAGAACTTAAAGCTTACTGTCACACTTTCTCTTTGATGGGCCTATCTTTAAAACTATATACAATTGGAACCAAAATAACAATAATTTAGAAGATGAACTACACTCCATTATTACAATAACCTCCACCCTAAGTTTATCTGACTGCGGCATGCAGTAAAAGGGGCAAGTGTGGATCAAGCCGTGCATGCCCATCGGTACAGTATAATGTGTATCTGATTGATCCACCCTTGTGTAACTTGAAGTTCTCAAAATCACAAGGAATAATGTGAGGAGTCAAACAAACTGAAGACATGTTTTTTGTTTTTTTTTGCAAATTAGTGTTGCTTAATAGTTGGGGGAATTATACAATTATTATCCAATTATTATTTTTTCTGAAACCTATTGCTTTAACTTTAACTTTAACTTAATACCAATTTATTTATTTTTTTTTATTTTTTTTTTTTATAATCACTGGGCCAGTGTTTATCCTAATGTCCTCTTTGCAAAGCATCCCCTTCTCAAAAAAAACCACCTACTTAAGTGTAATCTTGCTTGCTGCTATTGTAAATCCCACAGCCAGTGTAACATCCCTGTTACTGAGCTGCACATATTTATATTAAATAATGTATGATCTTAAATGAAATGGTAATCTTCAGGGAGATGACTTCTATGCTGAGTGAAAAATCTATGTCCTGCATGTGACCAGTGTTTCTATGGCTACATGTCATTTAATCTTTTTCATCTCTTCCATTCACTTTTTACATTTTGTTATTAGATTTATTTGAATCAATGATTTTATTTTTGCCAAAAATGTGTTCATAAAATTTTAGAATTAAATGTATTAATGCCACTGCCAAAATAAGTCTAAAATTCACAAATTATATGGTGGGATAGTGGGATTGTGGAAAAAAAATAGTTATATATTAACATTTGTTGTAAATAACTCCAATGGGGCCTTAGAAAGTATATGTTTTGTTTGTCAGCATTATTTAACACAAATATCCAAGATATGAGAAAACTGATACTATTGGTCTGGGTCAGATAGATAACCAGGCCAATAAGTGCTGGTTCAAAATGTTCATTCAAGCCTTCAAAGTTCACTTCCAATGTCTTACAGTTCCATAAGCCTCTTAAACTGTTGTTTAATATCCCAATTTAGAAGCTCTTTGTACATCTAAAGAGTCACATTATATTAGATTTTGAATTATCCATCAAACAAAAAATGTTGCATTTCAAAAGCCATTTTACTCTAGCATCAATAATTAATATATTACTATTAATATTTAAATTCCTTTCACAAAAGAAATACATTTCTTCTTCAAATAAGTGTTACCTGATTTATTCCTTTTTAATAATTCAGTCACTCGATCTTGCATTGACAAAAGCCTAAAAGCAGCCAAAAATGTCATAATCTCCTCAAAAAAGATGCATTTTAAATATCCAAACAGTTTAAAGACCTTCAAAGGTTGAACTTGCTTATCTTCCCCCAAACACTACATGTAGCAAGCAAACCGAACTCTTAATAATTCAGCACGCTTCAGAAATCTTGGTTCTGCTTCCCAAAGTTTGCAACTTTGAAATAAGTTAGACTAAAGGATATAATCTGATATTTGAAGATAGGAATCGACATTGGTGAGTCACCTAAAAAAAATAAAAACACTGAATTGTTGAATACATTCGATTTGATTTGATTCACTCACTTCACACAACTATTAAGATGTGTGAGTTGTTTTGACAGTAACATCATAACTTGTTCGTATTGGGAATGGTGAAGAATGGCTTGTGTGCAGAGGCTTAATACTCGGGGTTAGGGGTTCCTCGACAAATACTTATGGCAAACACTCCAATGCAACAGAACAGCCGAGCCGCAGCACCAGGCATGGGTACAATATGCTGTCAGCTTTGATTTATTCACCAACCACAGAAAACTGACTCTAGAGTTATTGCTTCATTTCAGATCTGTGCTTTTTCCAAATGCGCACTTTTGCAGTGGACACTCAAAGTATATCAGAGCAAATATTTGGAACCCATAAAATCCTCAGCTAAAAAGAGGAAGATTGACCTCTTTTAACACATTTGACCCAATAATGTTACTGAAAGGATGCTTCATTGCAGTTTATCTCAGTTTTAAATCTCAACAAATTTTCTCAATCTGATTAAGTGTGCCTCCATAATGCGAAGCTTTGTATCGGCTGTGTTATTGTTACCCGGGCACTCTTTGGATTTCTAAATGACTTGTTTTTCTCCCTTCTGAAGCTTGGAGATAATCTGGGTGCAACCCATTTGATGCCGGTTGCCCCACATGGAAGAAAAAAAGCTTCAGTATGGCGGGCTCATGCAGATTTACTGACAGAAGATTAGGCTGATGCTTCTGCAGGAATTCAAACCTGTCCTGTTTTCACAAAGGAAATTGTCTTTTTCATCCAAAAATGTTCCTTCGCTCTGAACATAGCTGTGAATATGAAAACTTCAACACAAGCCTCGGGGAGACCATGCACATTCTGAGCTAAACCCTGACTGACACTAGCTACTGTAGTGGGGAAACATCATATATCTAATATATAATATATGCTAATTACTAAATTTATTAAGTTTATTGACATAAACGTCAATACCCCCCCCCCCCCAAAAAAAAAAAAAAAAAAAAAAAAATCAAATCTAGCCATCCTCCACACCTTAATCCCAAACAAAGACAATCTGTGAAGGCAGCTATAAGATAGGAATGATGCAAACCAGCTATTCTTTCATTTGGATTTCAAATGTAATGTATAGATTTCTTATGAGATCTTAGTTTTGATTTTTTTTCTTATAAATGAATGTTATGAGAGCTTTGACAAAATATTTGCAAGGTAATTCTAATTAAAAACGAGAAAATGTGTGATCATCTTTCAGTTTCTTTTACAGATTCCTGATGAAAACAGGGGATAACTCTTGCAAGCACAAGACCTGTGATATGGCTTTTTTGAGCTCTGGCACAAAACAAAGCACAAAGGACCTAAAGTGCGTGGAACAGTGCATACGGTTTAGGAACGGATTGCCTGTTTTTTATGCAATTTTCACATTTTTTTGTCCTTGTCTTTGCTTTTGGGGGTGATTTTAGGAATTTGTATTTTGTTTCCACACTTTTGATTTTTGTTATAAACATAAAAATATCCATTCCCAATTTAAAAAATTTTTTTCAGTTAAAAAAAGCACAAAACTTACTACTCAAAATTACATTTTTTTTTATACAATTCCAGATGATTGTTAAATTATTGTGTAATGTAATGTACAAAACATACATGAAGTGATCTGTGTTCCATAAATATTCCTTGGTGTCTTAGAAATATTCATGAGACTGAGTTTGCTCATAGAATGCAAAGATGTGGAAACTTTCCAATGTAAGTTCTGTAGTTAGGAGTACTCACAACCACTCATCTTCCTTCTCAGCGCTCTGGGCAGTGTCCCATTCAGTGGCCTTAAAAAATATTATAAATTTCAGTCAGACTTCAACTGAAACTTGAAACACTTTTATTGGAGAGGATCTGCAAAGATACTTTTTTAACCCTAACCCTAAACAACCACAAAAAATAATGTTATTGTATATAGAGATATACCGATATCAAATCCCTTGTAAACAGCCATCATCATCCCTAATAAAGGTTTCAGAACTGCTTAAAGCTTGTTGCCGTTTAGGTTTCATTCGCAATTGATTCTACACAGCTGTAGAATGATCGTCAGACACACATCCTGTGATGCTGTGTAAACATTTATTATTCTGTAAATTAGCTAAATCTATTCCTGGATTACTATCAAAGCTCTAGCATCTGGCTCAGCTTCACATTGATGGAACCCCTGAACCTGCACAGAGAGATTCAGAACCCAATCACTGATTAGATGCTCAGGAAAATGTTGGAAGAAGCATCTTTAATTATTCAAGTCTTCAATCTATGGTTCCCCACCGCCTGCTCTTTATCTGCTAAAATAAAGCACTTTAGAGAAGAAGCTAACAAGAGGCCTCACATCAACATTGTGCTTCTCGAAGTAAACATTTCTAGTGTCACCTAAAACCCTCTGTGGCTTTAAAAGGCGTTTTGCAGTTGAACTGAAAGTGAAAAATGGCCCTTGATAGGAAACAATCTTCAGCTCAGACCACCAGGCAGAGTTGGCAATGGAACAAGCATGTTTTAAACTGACTCACATCTAAACATGTTCTGGACGAGTGAAGCTTGGACACAGCCTAACTGCAGCAATCAGAGCTAACAAAAAACAACCAACCAAATGGTGGTAAACAGAATAATTCAATATTTAACCCTGAGAAGTCTAGGGGCCTTAACGAGCAGTTTTTACTACAATTTACTAAATAAATTTCCCTTAAAATAGTTATTTGTGGCACTGATTTTTTTAAGTAAAACTCCAGCTTCGCCCCAGCTCCATTTTAAACAAATATTGTAGCTTTACATTACACACTAATACCATAACAAACCTGAAATTGTACAAAAATGCAATTCAGAGTATTAAATTAAAAATGGCCAGACAAAAAAAAAAAAAAAAAAAAAAACATGTACACTGTTCCAAGCCATATCACAGGTTTTGTACTTGCCTTGGTTATCCCTTCTTTTCAACACTAGATGGCACTTCTGACATCGATTTAGGTACGACATTTTCTCAGATTTTATTTGTATTCCATTGAAAATTATGTCTCATTACTCTTTTATTGTTTGTTAAACAAAAAATGTCAAAACTAATAAACTTTCTGAAACCTACACATTGTAATTGAAATCAAAATTAAAACAATGGGTAGATTGAGTCATTCCAACTGAATTCAAAATAGCCGGTTAAATATAAAAGAAAAATAAATTATATAAAAACCGAATTAAAATGTAGGAGTAATTCAATATTATTTTGAATAAAGGATTGTCTTTATACAAATAAAAGGAAGAGGGTAAAATAGTTGTGTTTGAATTCCTTTTGTGAGATCAGTTGAACTCCAGAAGACTCTGCAAAAGAAATGAACAATAATACGTGCTCGAAGAAGTTGAATCAATAATATTTCAATCAATATTGTTTTTGAGAAAACAATTTGTTTGGATAAAATGGTTTTGAAATTACATAAAAGTTTTGAAGCCACTTAAATCTAACTTAACATATATTAAGGGATGAACAGGTTTATTTAGGGATTTTATAAATGCTTTATATCTTGCTTGCTATTTTATTGATGATTTACATGTAAATTTCTGATTCTAATAGTTACACTTTACACAGACGTTACAATTAAGTTATGTTTATCCTTGGAAAATGTAATCAATATAGGCAATATATAGACAGTATATTAGTTTATTCTTAAACCATGGGAACAAATACAGTTTTCTTTTTAACTTGTTAAAAAATTAATTAACCTGAATGAAGTCACACCAAGGCAGTGGAATCAGTGGAAATATAGTATGTATATGTGATGTACATTGTGGGTAAAACAGTGCAGCAATCAATTTGTTATTGACCATTTAAAGCCTATCATCTCAAAAACACATGCATAAATAATGGGTTCTGTAGCAGATGGAAACGTAGCTCAGTTAGCCTGTAAGAATTCATTGGCAACTTTGCACACATGCGGCCCTCAGATAACAATAAAAATGGGATTCAGAGATTCTCTTGCAGCTGTTTTAGCACAAATTGAGCATTTATCAAGGGTTTAATGCGGTTTCATGCATTGTTGCGTGCCTTGGGCTAATATTTCTTTGTTATCTTTTAATTTCCTTATAGATTTTTTTGTGAGTGCATTGTTGATGCTGTCTTTGATGCTTGATGCTGTTGTTCAAGCTGTCTTTAATAGTTGTGACAGATGTCAGAGCTCATAATTTAAAAGGGAAAACTTGTTTTTGAGGTTTTAGGCAAACAGACATTCCCGAACGCAAAAGATTTAACATCATGCCTGCAGTATGGTCAATTAAGTCTGGGACTTACAAACCCGAAGCAGATTAGCAATCTTCAATGCATTATCTCATATTTTAGACTGACCCCTTTATGACATCTGGTACAATGTTTACTATGAGTATTAAATACGACCAGCTTCCCCCAAACAAATTCCATAACAGCTGTCACAACTGTAACACTATTCAATTGAAAAAAATATTAATAATAATAATAATAATAATAATAATAATAATAACAATAATATTTTAAAATAAAAAGAGCAACAAATGTACATTTTCTCAATTATTTACATACTTTGCAACCTGAGAATCACTGAAAGCATCAGGCAAATTTCTAAAAAAAGATATACGGTATTTAAATGTAAGGTGAATACAAAAATTAACATTTTCTCTCAGCTAAGAGATCATGGACTATTTTTCATCATTTTCTGCCTCTCTCGTACAATCTGTTCATCTATCAATTGAATCTGCACAAAACAATCAGGCACCGTCAGCTCAATGCTATTTTTGCTTATCTGAACGTGAGCTGTAATTTTAGCTGAAAGGGATGGAAATTTATGCCTGTGCTCATCTACTGTAGAAATGAGCAATAGTTTACATCTGATTTTCTTCAGATTAATGAAGATCTATATTATCAAGAAGAAGCAAATACTGGCAGTAATAGTGTTTGATCTTGATGCAAGTAACACTTGTTGAAAAGCCTAAAAAAAAAAACAACGAACAAAATGACAGTTTAATAAGTCGTTGCCATTTATTGCTGTGCTATTGTCCCAAGATGAAGATTATAAAAAAAAAAGTTAATATATATGAATGAAGTAATTTGTTTACGTGGGTAATGGTTTCTGCGGAAGATTAATTTTTATTATTTACTTTTTTTCTGCCGGAACAAGGTAGTAAGTGATTACCACTGCAGGGGAAGTGTTTTTCTGTGTTTTTGGGCTGAACTTGATCTCACACATTCCCAATTATATCATTTCCTTTTATATTTGAAAAAAATCATTTGGCTCATTTAAAAATAATTGCCTGTTTAGGGTTCTGTCAGACAAGAGTATAGTCAACCCTAAATCTAAGTATGTAAAAAGTGAAACGTACCTCATTACCTGGTGTCTGGCGTCTTGCTGATCTACTCTTTAACCCATGCATGACAAAAATAGAGCCATGGAGAGCGTGTTTATATAGTTGATTTGTAATTATTGATTAAATGTCAGACACAGGGCATGTTTCTTTTGTTCACGCACGCAAACAATGGTTCATTTTCTGGACACGATGTTTCCCCTAGAGGTGCCTGAAACAAGCCATGGATGAGCTGAGCATTGATTCTCCCAAGCTTTTTACCTTCATATCCATTTACTCACTTAAATGTCAAGTATGACACAGCTCTTAGAAGCAGCAAAATACTTGTTTTTTCACAGAGAAAGATGATAATTATTCGCTTTGCCATTTCTTTCTGAGGATCCCAAGAGGAGTTAATGAATGATATTAAAATTTGCTCTAAGTCATCAATATGAGAATAGATTTGATCATGTGATCGAAAAGTGCATGTCTAATTATGCAGCTTAAACCTTATGCATTGTTCAAACTCACTACATTATGACCAGCCACGTAAAAATGTGGTGCTGCAAAAAAAACTTCAGTTACTAATCCTTGACTTGCCCAAGACTGTGATAAAAGGTTTAAACAATCTAGGCAACAATTATTTTTCATATTGAATTTTTTTTTGTTAGAAATCAAATTAAAGAGTAAATTAAAGAGTAAATATCCTGGGTAATTTTTTTTTTTTTTTTTTTATTAGAACTGAGGTAGAAAAAGTGGTAAGTAAAAATGTTTATATGAAAAAAAAAGGGGAAAAAAAGATGTGATTGATTTTTATACCAGTTCAATTCTAACAGTT
>SRMA01024403.1:0-32554 GCA_007224835.1 Danionella cerebrum
TAGATGATACTGCATGAGTTTCATGGGAATTGGAGGAACGGTCTAGAAGGAGTTCGAAAAAGTTGCAGTTTTGATTATTCAAAATGGCGGCTAATTGGATAATTGGAACATGCAGTCATGGTGTTCTTTGAAATTGCCATTGAACATTGAATCAGTTGCAAAAAGAATTTTGTCCTGAGACCACACATTTCATGAGTTATTCGCATTAACGTTTGTGAAACTTTAGACTAGTGGTGGCGCTATAGAGTATGACCTAGAAACTCTAGATTGGGTCAGAGTACTTATAATAACCAACTGTATCAGCGTGTCAAATTTTATAATTTTCCTGCAAGGTGTTCATAAGGCATTTGGACAAAACGTTAATTTTTGACAAAAAACAAAATGGCTGACTTCAAAAATGGCTGACCTAGTAAAAATGCACATGTACCGCCTCGGAATGATGCTGTGAACACTTTAAGACCAACTTCATGATTTTTGGACAAAGTGATATGAAGTTATTAGCCAAAAAAGACATTTTTTTGTATCTCCTGACCACTAGGGGGCACTGAGTTGAAACTCAACAGGTAATCTCAGGACATGACTTTTATAACACACAGCAAATTTGGTCTCAATCCACCGAATGGTTTAGGAGATATAGCCATATGGCCACTTTTGCTAGTTTTATATTTTATTTATTCGTTAATTTCTCTAAAACCATAAGACAAAATAAATTTCTTTGGATAACTTTTGCTCAATAGGGTCTGTAGATGATACTGCATGAGTTTCATGGGAATTGGATGAACGGTCTAGGAGGAGTTCGAAAAAGTTGCAAATTTAATTATTCAAAATGGCGGCTAATTGGATAATTGGAACATGAGATCATTGAGATCATCAGAATCATCATGAGCCATGGAATCAGTGGCAAAAAGAATTTTGTTTTTACACCATAGAATTCTTGAGTTATTGGCATTTACATATGTGAAACTTTGGACTAGTGGTGGCGCTATAGAGTTTGAGTTAGAGGGTCCAGATTTGGTCAGATTTCTTATGATGACCATTTGAATCCTTGGGCCAAATTTCATAACTTTCCCGTAATCGGTTCATGGGGCTGCCATTGACTTCAATGGCGGAATAATAATAATAATAATAAATATAACTGCAAGCAGTGATACGGGGCCAAGCGGCCATCAGAATGAAGAAGGGGAAAAAGATGAACAAAGGCTGAAAAGAAACAAAAAAGGTATTTTAAGTTTCATCGAGAGATCTGCTGTACATGTGAGCAAAAAAAAGTATATGGCGGACATCTAATTGACTAACATAGTAAACATTCAAAGAAACTGACTCAGCACGATGCTTCAAAAATATAAAAATAAATTTTAGGATTTCGAAAAAAAATCATTTTTCGTATCTCCTCGCCACTAGCGGGCACCGCATTCAAACTCCACAAGGAACCTTAACACGTGGCTCTTACAACACTCACCAAATTTAGTCTTATTTAACTGAACGGTTTGAGAGAGACATCCAATTGACCTTTTTACTAGTTTCACAATGTTTATTCATTAATGTCTCTAAAACCATTAGACCAAATAAATTTCTAGAGAAAATTTTTGTCAATCGGGTCTGTAGATTATATTTCATGAGTTTCATGGGAATTGGATGAACAGTTTAGGAGGACTTCGAAAAAGTGGCAATTTTAATTATTTAAAATGGCGGCTAATTGGATAATTGGAACAAGACGTCATGGTGTTCTTTGAAATTGCCATTGACCATTGAATCAGTTGTAAAAAGAATTTTGTCCTTAGACCACAAATTACATGAGTTATTGGCATTAACGTTTGTGAAACTTTGGACTAGTGGTGGCGCTATAGAGTATGACCTAGAAACTCCAGATTGGGTTAGAGTAGTTATAATTGCCAACTGTATCAGCGTGTCAAATTTTATAATTTTCCTGCAAGGTGTTCATAAGGCATTTGGACAAAACGTTAATTTTTGACAAAAAACAAAATGGCTGACTTCAAAAATGGCTGACCTAGTAAAAATGCACATGTACCGACTCGTTATGATGCCCTGAACACTTTAAGACCAAATTTATGAATTTTGGACAAAGTGATATGAAGTTATTAGCCAAAAAAGACATTTTTTGTATCTCCTGACCACTAGGGGGCACTGAGTTAAAACTCAGCAGGCAACCTCAGGACATGACTCTTATAACACACAGCACATTTGGTCTCAATCCACCGAAGGGTTTAAGAGATATAGCCATATGGCCACTTTTGCTAGTTTTATATTTTATTTATTCGTTAATTTCTCTAAAACCATAAGACCAAATAAATTTCTTTTGATAACTTTTGCTCAATAGGGTCTGTAGATGATACTGCATGAGTTTCATGGGAATTGGATGAACGGTCTAGGAGGAGTTCGAAAAAAGGGCCATTTTAATTATTCAAAATGGCGGCTAATTGGATAATTGGAACATGAGATCATTGAGATCATTAGAATCATCATGAGCCATGGAATCAGTGGCAAAAAGAATTTTCTTTTTACACCATAGAAATCTTGAGTTATTGGCATTTACATATGTGAAACTTTGGACTAGTGGTGGCGCTATAGAGTTTGAGTTAGAGGGTCCAGATTGGGTCAGATTTCTTATGATGACCATTTGATTCCTTGGGCCAAATTTCATAACTTTCCCGCAATCGGTTCATTGGGCTGCCATTGACTTCAATGGCGGAATAATAATAATAATAAGAACGCCAACAGATACAATAGGTGCCATCGCACCTTCGGTGGCTTGGCCCCTAAATATAACTGCAAGCAGTAATGCGGGGCCAAGCATCCGGTAGGCAAAACGTGAGCAGAAGTACCATCAAAATGTAAACCAAAGACATATGAAATCACCTCAAGGCAGAGTAGCATAAAAACAAGTTGAATTGAGCGCTATCTAAAAATTTATGAATTTTGACCATTAGGTGGCACTCTTAGTAACGTTTGTTCTGGGGTCAGTCTTTGGTACTGATGACTCATAACAAATTTGGTGTCAATATGGCAAACAATTGCAGAGATAGAGCTTCGGAAACCACTTGACTAGACGGCATCACAATTGTAATGGCTCTTATCGAAAACGGTAAAAGCAATCAACACGCTACGAATAACTTTTTACCAGCAAGGTCTAAGGATGTTCAGATTCAAATTTACTGAGAATCGGACAAACGGTCTGGGTGAAGTTAGAAAAAGTACGGTTTTCAGCCAATTCAACATGGCAGACAGGAAGTTCAATAAATTATGGTAAATTTTGTATCTATGTTCTCAGCTCAACCTAAGGAACAAAACTGGATGAGATTTTTGACAATATGCTGAAGCTAGCAAAAGTTATTAGCATTTTTATAAAATCGTTTATATCTTTTGACCACAAGGTGGCCCTGGCGTAAAATTTGTTGAGTCCTTTCAGGGCATGGTGTCAAACATGCACAACAACTTTCAGAATTTCAAAGTAAAGTATGTTTAAAATACAGCATTTTTTGGCATAATTCAAAATGGCCTACGCCCAAAATGGCCGACACAGTAAAAATGGACATGGTTCGACTCGGCTTGATGCTCTAAATGCGCTGATACCAATTTTATGAATTTTGGACAAACGGTTTGGGAAATACAGGCCGAAATGCCAATTTATTTATATCTCCGGACCACTAGGGGGCAGAGCGACGAAACACTGCATGCAGCCTTAGATCATAGGTGTTACAACATAGACAAAGTTTGGTGTATATAGGCTAAAGCGTTGCGAAGTTATCCCCTTACAATCATTTTTGCGAGTTTTGCGTAAGAATCATTCGCTAATAATTCGATAACGGTTTGACTATTCAAAAATCCAAGAAATAACTTTTGTTCGGCATAGTCACTCGATGATTTGGAGCGAATTTCGTGAAGTTTGGACAAACGGCCACGGAGGAGTTAGCAAAAGTAGGTTTTTCATAAAATTCAAAATGGCGGAAAAATTTGCATGACGGAAAATGACGTCATAGGGTCAGGTCGATTCGTCTTGAGCCAAGGAATCAGTGGGAAGTGGAATTTTGTTTATACGACTTACGGTTCAAAAGTTATTAGCATAAACGTGGGTGTAATTTTGGCCTATTGGTGGCGCTAGACGGTTTGGTTTGGAGACTTCAAATTTGGTCAGCTTATAGGTCAGAGGCTTGGCAGTAAGTGGGCCAAATTTCATAACTTTCCCGCAAACGGTTCATAAGGCTCCCATTGACTTCATTACGGAAGAAGAAGAAGAAGAAGAAGAAGAAGAAGAAGGAGGAATAATAATAATAGGAAGAAACGGAACAAACACAATAGGTGCCTTCACAGCTTTGCTGCTTGGCCCCTAATAAATATAACTGCAAGCAGTAATGCGGGGCCAAGCATCCAGTAGGCAAAACGTGAGCAGAAAGGCCATCAAAATCTAAACCAAAGACATGAAATCGACTCAAAAAAATCGAAATCGAGCGCTATTCAAAATTTTATGAATTTTAACCATTAGGTGGCGCTCTTAGTAACTTTTGTTTTGGGGTCAGCCTTTTGTACTGATGACTCACAACAAATTTGGTGTCAATATGGCAAACAATTGCAGAGATAGAGCTTCGGAAACCACATGACCCGACGGCATCACAATCGTCATGGCTCTTATCGAAAACGGCAAAAGCAATCAACACGTTACGAATACCTTTTTGCCAGCAAGGTCTAAGGATGTTCCAATTCAAATTTGGTGAGAATCAGTCAAACGGCCTGGGTGGAGTTAAAAAAAGTAAGGTTTTCAGCCAATTCAACATGACAGACAGGAAGTTCAATCAATTATGGTAAATTTTATATCTATGTTTTCAGCTCGACCTAAGGAACAAAACTGGATGAGATTTTTGACAATAGGCTAAACTAGCAAAAGTTATTAGCATTTTTCTAAAATCGTTTATATCTTTTGACCAAAAGGTGGCGCTGGCGTAAAATTTGTTGAGTCTCTTCAGGGCATGGTGTCAAACATGCACAACAACTTTCAGAATTTCAAAGTAAAGTATGTTTGAAATACAGCATTTTTTGGCATAAATCAAAATGGTCGACGCCCAAAATGACCGACACAGTAAAAATGGACATGGTCCGACTCGGCTTGATGCTCCAAACGCGCTGATACCAATTTTATGAATTTTGGACAAACGGTTTGGGAAATACAGGCCGAATTGCCAATTTTTTATATCTCCGGACCACTAGGGGGCAGAGCGACGAAACACTGCATCCAGCCTCAGATTATAGGTGTTACAACATAGACAAAGTTTGGTGTACATAGGCTAAAGCGTTGCGAAGTTATCGCCTTACAATCATTTTTGCGAGTTTTGCGTAAGGATCATTCGCTAATAATTCGATAACGGTTTCACAATTCAAAAATCCAAGTAATAACTTTTGTTTGGCATAGTCAGTAGATTATATGGAGCGAATTTCATGAAGTTTGGACAAACAACCATGGAGGAGTTATCAAAAGTAGGTTTTTCATAAAATTCAAAATGGCGGGAAAATTTGCATGGCGGAAAATGACGTCATAGGGTCAGGTCGATTCGTCTTGAGCCAAGGAATCAGTGGGAAGTGGAATTTTGTTTATTCGACTTACGGTTCAAAAGTTATTAGCATAAACGTGGGTGTAACTTTGGCCTATTGGTGGCGCTAGATGGTTTGGTTTGGAGACTTCAAATTTGGTCAGATTGTAGGTCAGAGGCTTGGCAGTCAGTGGGCCAAATTTCATAACTTTCCCGCAAACGGTTCATATGGCTCTCATTGACTTCATTACGGAAGAAGAAGAAGAAGAAGGAAGAATAATAAGAAGAAACGGAACAAACACAATAGGTGCCTTCGCAGCTTTGCTGCTTGGCCCCTAAATAGGAAGAAACGGAACAAACACAATAGGTGCCTTCGCAGCTTTGCTGCTTGGCCCCTAATAATAGGAAGAAACGGAACAAACACAATAGGTGCCTTCGCAGCTTTGCTGCTTGGCCCCTAATAATAAGAAGAAACGGAACAAACACAATAGGTGCCTTCGCAGCTTTGCTGCTTGGCCCCTAATAACTGCAAGCAGTAATGCGGGGCCAAGCCTCCAGTAGGCAAAACGTGAGCAGAAGCACCATCAAAATGTAAACCAAAGACATATGAAATCACCACAAGGCATGGTAGCATAAAAAACAAGTTGAATTGAGCGCTATTTAAAATTTTATGAATTTTGACCATTAGGTGGCGCTCTTACTTACTTTTGTTTTGGGGTCAGCCTTTGGTACTGATGACTCACAACAAATTTGGTGTCAATATGGCAAACAATTGCAGAGATAGAACTTCGGAAACCACATGACCCGACGGCATCACAATCGTCAAACGGTCTGGGTGGAGTTAGAAAAAGTAAGGTTTTCAGCCAATTCAACATGGCAGACAAGAAATTCAATCAATTATGGTAAATTTTATATCTATGTTTTCAGCTCAACCTAAAGAACAAAACTGGATGAGAATTTTGACAATAGACTAAAGCTAGCAAAAGTTATTATCATTTTTCTAAAATCGTTTATATCTTTTGACCACAAGGTGGCGCTGGCATAAAATTTGTTGAGTCCCTTCAGGGCATGGTGTCAAACATGCACAACAACTTTCAGAATTTTAAAGTAATGCATGTTTGAAATACAGCATTTTTTGGCATAATTCAAAATGGCCGACGCCCAAAATGGCCGACACAGTAAAAATGGACATGGTTCAACTCGGCTTAATGCTCCAAACGCGTTGATACCAATTTTATGAATTTTGGACAAATGGTTTGGGAAATACAGGCCGAATTGCCAATTTTTTATATCTCCGGACCACTAGGGGGCAGAGCGACGAAACACTGCATGCAGCCTCAGATCATAGGTGTTACAACATAGACAAAGTTTGGTGTACATAGGCTAAAGCGTTGCGAAGTTATAGCCTTACAATCATTTTTGCGAGTTTTGCGTAAGGATCATTCGCGAATAATTCGATAACGGTTTGACGATTCAAAAATCCAAGAAATAACTTTTGTTTGGCATAGTCAGTAGATGATATGGAGCGAATTTCGTGAAGTTTGGACAAACGGCCATGGAGGAGTTAGCAAAAGTAGGTTTTTCATAAAATTCAAAATGGCGGAAAAATTTGCATGACGGAAAATGACGTCATAGGGTCAGGTCGATTCGTCTTGATCCAAGGAATCAGTGGGAAGCGGAATTTTGTTTATTCGACTTACGGTTCAAAAGTTATTAGCATAAACGTGGGTGTAAATTTGGCCTATTGGTGGCGCTAGATGGTTTGGTTTGGAGACTTCAAATTTGGTCAGCTTATAGGTCAGAGGCTTGGCAGTGAGTGGGCCAAATTTCATAACTTTTCCTCAAGCGGTTCATAGGGCTGCCATTGACTTTGCGGCGGAAGAGGAAGAAGAAGAGGGAAGAATAATAATAATAATAGGAAGAAACGGAACAAACACAATAGGTGCCTTCGCAGCTTTGCTGCTTGGCCCCTAATAATAGGAAGAAACGGAACAAACACAATAGGTGCCTTCACAGCTTTGCTGCTTGGCCCCTAATAATAATAATAATAGGAAGAAACGGAACAAACACAATAGGTGCCTTCGCAAATATGTGGAGAAACATGCGAAGGAGAACATCTCTTTTTTGTTCTTTTACGTTTAAAGTTAAAGAAGAAACAAGTAGGTTGGGGGGGGGGGGGTGAACGATAGCGATAGATAGAGAGAGAGAGGTGGTGGGATTGTTCTGGTCGTTTCTAACTGCCCTTGAAGAATGAAAGGAGTGTACAGTGTGAATGCCTTGTTTTGTTTTGAGTCAGTTTCCATGGAAACCAAAGTTTCTTTCTCTATATGATCTCCAAGGTGCAAAGTTCGTATTGTGGGATTTCATGCCAGAACTCGAGAGACAGCAGCCATCAAATTGATTATTGCCATCATTAAAAAATTTAGCAGAGGTGTCAGAAAGGGGAGGGGCCTATGGATTTTTTCATCTGTCTGATGCCCCCATGAAAAAAACAACAAAAAGACACGAGACAGTTACAGTAAAATACCAATAAGGGAAGTTATAAAAAATTCCCGGCTCTCGGCTGAGGCACGTTTTCCCAGAAGAGCGGATTCACTGCAGCTCCTCATAGATCATAGACATAAACCAGGTTTTCTATCCAGACATTGGGTCATTTATTTCAAACAGCTCCTGAACAGAAGAGAAAGTGGCTTCTATTGCTTTATTGTCTAACACAATAGAATTTTTGCCTTCTGCGGTGGAATTTCAACAAATCAACTTTGAATCAAGCTTCGTTCCGTTTATTCCAAAAGTAAAAGTTAATTGAAGTGTGAAAAGGAAAAGTCCTGAGACGTCAAATCAGAGCCTGGAGCCTCTTAAAGAATGCAGGAGGTATCTTTTATCTGTTACCTCCTTTCCTTTCTCACTCCTTCTCCCAAAAAAGCACCCATTTTAAAAGTGCTGTGGAAACATGCAAATAGTTCGTAATATCAAGCATTTATAAAGTTTCAGCAAATGTAAGAAAACACCATAAATTCCAGTGTGCGTTTCCTTTAAAATAACCACGTTTTACAATATTCTCATCAATGCCATTACTTCTTAAAAATGGTCAACTATTTGGTAAAAAAAGGGCTTTGAAGGCTTTTCTACTGACAAAAATGCAAAAACCAAATGAACAATAATGGAATTTTGATTTGAGTACAGGGTAAAATCTTGCCCTGTTTACTGGTTTTCTAATTGTGTACATCTCATGTTGATTAAGTGGTGACTTGATAAAATCATCATTAATAAACATGTCTATTTTAACATGTTTTTAAGATGTTTTGTACAACATCTATTTTAAAAAAAGAGCATGCATTTGGTGACCTGACAATCACATATTCTCCTTCACATCCTTCTTCATATCCTGGGTCGGACCTAAGCGTGATAAAGTTAGCCAAATCTTCTTTACATACCACAACATGGAACATTGCAGAGTATATTTTCTTCCTCTGTCTTTTAAAGCTCATTGGGTCATAAAAATCTCAGAATGATCCTGCCCAAGCTCCTTTAAATCATGTTTCTTCTGGTGCCCTTCTCCAAAACTATATTCTGTAGTGGCAGGTGCACTTTTCCTAGTGGGGGGCACATTTCTCTATAAAACTTTAAAGATGGCCACCAATTTTTATACGAACTTCACATTTTGGTGTTTTACAAAAAAAGTGCTTTAAATCCATCATATTGTTTTGAGTCCATGCTGGCTCTGATCCTAGTGAGACAAGGGAAGCAGAATAAAGTTAACCAAGTCATCTTCACACACCACAACATGGAAAATGGTAGAGTATATGTTTCCCTCTGTCTATGAATGTTGGTTCTTAAATATCTCGGGATGATCCTGTCCAAGCTCCTTTAAATCAAGTTTCTTCTAACGTCCTTCTCTAAGCCTGTGCTTATTTAAGTTATTTAACAGAATTGTTTGGTACCTTCTATTTCTATATAGCAAAAGTTCTGCTCACTAAAACCTTAAAGAATGATCAAAACCCAGTTTTATTATCAGAAGTGACTCATTCCATTAACCTCAAAGGATCATTGTTTTTAAGACCAAATGTCGCCCACTTAAAAGGTCGTGATGTTGGGAACAGTAAATGTAAATGTTCAATTCTAGGTAAGCAATCTCTTTAAATCGTCTGTTTACGTTCAGGAGTGGCACAGCACATGATCTGCACACTGGGGATGGAAACAGCTCTTGAATCATTTTCACTTCATTTAATGTCTATGGTGACCATCAGTCTTTGCGGAATGGATGAGTGTTCATCGTGAGCCTGGAGAGAACTCGACGCCGAGCGGCTGGGAATAAAGATGGACCACAGATGGCTGAACTGATGCTTCCCGAGCCTGATCAAAGTCCAGCTCCTGCTCACACAGGCCTGAAGATTGGACACGCTCAAACTACCATCCCTGCTGATGCTGCAGTATCAGGACAAATTTATGTTCAAGCTCAATTCTCAACAGCTCTACATTTTACGTTATTGTCTGTAATAAATAGCAAGTGGCCTTAAAAATGGCTAAAGTCAGCTTAAAATATTGCTGGCTGCACTGAATAAAGGAGAATTGAAGCAAAAGTAAAATTAAATAAAAAGGAAACTATGTATTATACCCATTTCGTGATATATTGCAGAAAAATAAGGCTAGCTTCCATAACAGCATGATTGGATATACAAGAGCTCAATATCAGATGATGCTTCGTCATGCCATGAAACGATCCTGATCTCAGCAATCAGGAGCTGAAAAGGAACTCCCGTTGCTCCTCAAAGGTTCACTGGAGAAGGAGAGCTTAGCCTGCAAAACGTCAAATTGATTCAATTGTGAACTGATTGTAAGAACGCGCCATAATCCAATTTCATATTGCAATCAAATATCCAAAGACATAGAGTTTTATCTGAAAGATTGAGGCTATCTATAGAAAATCCTACAGAAATGAGGTAATATTAATTATTATATTGTATAAGTATCACCTGCTATACATAATACAGTTATAGTGCTTGATCATAAAGTTATAAATTGTCAATTCAAAACACATTTTATAAATAAATATATTTTTTGCATATTTTATTTCATTTCACAGGACAGTTTGGGAATTATTTTACACAAAAAAATTATTTAATTAAAAAGACAGCCAGACGTATTAAATTCTGCAGAGTGAGATGCCACCTTGGGGAATGAGGAAAGTGTTCTAAGAATAATTTAAAAATATTATCATCATGCATTATTTTTATCACAATATTATTTACCTGCAAAAAAGCAAAGCTTACAGTAATGTTACGAGAATTGTTTTCACATGTTGGTGATATATTATACAAAGCATTGCTTTGCCATTTCATGAGCAAAAATGAAAAAAAGAATAAAAAACACATTCTAAATCTAATATTAATATAAGAAATTAATCCGTTCCAGGGTGACGTTCTTATGTTGAACAATTCGTATCTCAAAGTTTCCCATGTAAAACGCCTAATCCGTGCAACGGCTCTCAGAAACAACAGTAGAAGTAGATGAAAAAAATGGAAATCAAGTAACGTTTCTTCAATCCTTAAATCTATACATTGTTAATGTAATAAATGATAATAAAACACACTCAAAATACGTAATATGCACACAAATGTGAAACCTTACCTTGAGTGATACGATGTGTCGGAGGAGGTGGAGCGGATGCAGAAAACCTTACTGCACCACGTATGAAAGTTAACTTTCTCGAGATATTTCACGAATTACTAACACAAACACGGTTTCAAGCACAAGCGCAGACAGATGGAGAGACGCTTCTGAGAGCGCGTCACTGGGTTTCTCTAGCTTGCGCTACAGAACAACACTTTCCACGTTATAAACGTTATTTCTTTTATGACAACTTGACTCTAATATTTGTTATAGCACATTATTGGTAATCTATACATAATGTTTTGAAGTGCTTCAGACTCTTTTCGTATCTTTTCGCGAGACCTTTCGTATCTGGAACATTTCGTAACTCGAAGCATTCGTATGTCGAGGTAATATTATACGGTTGAAATTAAGTACAACGTAATCGTGAAATAAAAAAAGTGCAACTTTAACATTTAATCATGTAAACTCTGGAATTTATGTCCTACGTCCTTTTCAAAATGTGTTTCTTGTCGCTCCTTGCTGCATTATAATATAAATATATTTCTAATCTCATTTTTGGTTGATCTTTGAAATGAAACAGGAAATTCAGGAATGTCACCCTCCCCCAGTCTCACTCTCCCATTTTTCCTCCAAGCTCTTTGTTTAGTCACGCTGTAGCAATAGACTAGCCGAAATATGTTTCCATGTTTAAGGTAAATAAATCTGCGTTTCTGCCAAATCTCCATTTAACCCTGCCTAAAAGTCTTCTTTATTTGGTTAAAAACAAACATTATCTTACAGATCTCAGTAGCTGTGAAATTAGTGGAGTGGAATTCTGAAGAATTGTTTGTTTTCCTAAGTGGTTATTAAGCCCCACCCTCTTATGCTTCTGATTGGAAGACACTCACGATCCAGCCAATCAACTGCACAGACAATAATGCCTTTCTGAACTGGTTACAGTATTGTGATTGGCTGACGGACTGGATTTTGATTTGTACTGCAATCTTACTATAAGAAACAACCTCTTTCCAATATGTTTATCAATGCTATGTTGGTTGTTTTCTATTATCAATGCATTGTTTATGCAATTTGTTAACAGTGTTGTAAATTTAATAAAGGGAATTTAATATTCGTTTATATGGTTCTAATTACGTACTCATATTTGTTGCTCAATAAATATGCTTTAAGGGCATTCCCCGATGTGTGCCCAGCAGACATCCACATTTAACTGCTTCTGAACCAACAACACATCACTCTAATGATGATTGTTTCCTAGGAGAGAGCACAGAGAGCTTTTTAAATCTTGACCAATTAGAGAGAAAAATCTTAGCTGACCTGGGGTTTTATAAGCCAGAAAAAAGTATATTTATTCAAAACTTGTTTTTGGTAAAAAATGTAAAATCCCTCTCGGTATGCTACAGACCGATAGCATTTTTAGACACAAGTACTGATATTTTTTGGGAGTATTTATATTTTTGACGGTACACATAATTTACATACTTTTACGTCAGCTGCAATGTAATTATGAATAAGTGAAACTCAAAAAGTTTGTTTTTTTCAAAGTATAAACATTTCATATTTTCCAAAATCTATATAAAATAAATTAAAAAAATGCTTTAAATCAACAAAAGGCAGCCAATCGGTTCAGAACATTTTTGAGTTTAGATGTTTATTTTTTAAATGACTTGAATTATAAGTACGGCTTTTTGTGGCTTCCCTTAATATGTTTGCAGAGCAATTAATAGGGAAATATTTCATTATAAATTCTAAAATATTTCCACTCCGCTGAACTTGACATTCTGGTTGAGTCTCTTCGGTTGATGACATCTCCGGGTTTTGGTCTTCGGCATTGGGGTTTTTCATCAGCCCGGGTTCAGTCACAGGACTATGAAATCGGTAAAATCAGTTGCTCCTTGAGACCCTCAACAACTTCAGCTGGATAAAAAAAAACAGACTCTCAGATTCGAGAACCAAACCAATACTTTACCCAATCATGCAAAAGCAACAAATTATAGAAATATATAAAGTCTGTCTACCATCAAGTGACCGGGAAGCTCACTCCTAAGTGCATTTTGAGTTTAAGAGTTACCATGGGAACAAGCGTCTGCGACGACGAAGCATGGTGAGATCTGGTCAATATGACATGTCAATAATATTCCACCTGTACGACAAGGACGAGTCTTCACCATAGAAAACCCATTTCAGATGTTTTGTTCCTGCTAGACATTTTTAAATCTATAAATCAGTGCGTTTATAAAAGTTGCCCTTGAAAATACTCGAAGCCAGAAGCCATCCAAGCAATATGCCTCAGAGTGCCCTTATATAAATTCATCATTGATTATTGCAAAAAGACATCGGAGTCGCACTTTACTTAAAGACGCCACTCAGTGTGGGAAGCGATGTGCAATCCGAGACGCCTGGCAATTCATTCTCGACACAAAAGCTGAAAAGGACGGAGGTGTGAATTGAGATGGAAGAACTGGATTCCCAATCAGGTTAAATCAGATATCTGGTAATGGCTCTAACAACCTTGTATCACAAGGTCTTGGGCGGCCTGAGATGACCCTATTAGAATTCGATTGGCCCACAACATGTGGTTTGCTGGCTGTGTCTGCCGAGGATCTGTGAGATAGCGAGATGGGAACGAGCCATGAAGGTTATCTTTATCTCCGTTGTCCACAAAGCGCCTGGAAAACTGTTGTTTGCTAAACCACGAAGCCGGAATGCCAATCTAAATCCGTTTTGTGAGAGTTGCAGGGAAACGGGTGTCAAAATTGCTAATTTACAGCAGTGCTCATAAATATAAATTATTTGATTTCTATGTGGACAGATTTTAATGTTTTGTTTCTGAGTAAAAGTGAATTAGTTGAAACCCCCCCCCACCCCCAACCCCTGGAACTGTTGTTTGCATCTGCACTCGTCTGATGCTCTGCCTGATGGTGAAAGGAAAAGGTTCGGAGAGGTTGTTTGAAAATGGGATGCACAAGAAGAGCTGTAAATTGGTAAATGGGTTTGTTCACGAGTGACGCAGATGGGAAAATTGGATCAGAAAAGGAGGAAAAAAAAACAGCTGCTGGAATAAAATGAAGGAATCTGGTTGTACGTGTTATGAAAACACAATCAAGATAAAACAACAAAAAACTTTGATGCATTTATGAAATTATCCTTTCATAAAGCTACTTTTGCTGGTTTTTAATTTTTTTATTTTTTAGCTCAACACGGTCAACTTATTTACAGCTTTAGTGAGAGATTCTAGTCAATAAACACGATTGCTACTCAATTTAATTGTCCCTCTTATGTTTTCTCTCATTTAAAGATGATATTTTTACAGTTTGGGTACCTAAATGTACTCAAAAAAAAAAAAGCTCAAAGTTCTGAAAATTAACATCTGACTGGGGTTTGAAAACCCATAAAGCATTTCAGCTTATGATTCGCTGACAGCAAAAACATCTAAACATTACCACTTTTGGTTTTATTATACTTTAATAAATTCCTCTTAGAGATTTTATCTGTTCACTTCTAAACTCCATCAGTCTGATCTTAAGGCATATGGAATGTTAACTGGCGAACATTGTTTGACTTTGTGCGCACGGCGGCCGTCGAAAGTTGACATAAGCAGGAAGTTGTTATAACACTGCCATCTGTTAAGTCCCAAATTGTGATATCAAATCAGTCCCCAACCTCCATCAAGCCATGGAGGTTGGTTTATAATAACTTCAAAAGGGAACATAATATCATGTCACTGCACCCTCCATAGCAACCAGACTGTTTGGCATAGCGACCAATTTTGAAAATGTATATCTTGGCTTAGGAAAATCATAGAGACATGGGGGTTGGTTTATATAGCTTAGAGTGAAAGGGAACATTGTCACTGATGTCTCCATAGCAACCAGACTGTTTTTCTATAGCAACCAATTTGGCATATCTCTATCTCAGCTTAGGAAAAGCATAACGACATGGGGGTTGGTTTATATAGTCAAAAGGGAACAGGATATCCTGTCAATGATCCCTCCATAGCAACCAGACTGTGTTTCTATAGCAACCAATTTGGCATATCTCTATCTCAGCTGGGAAAAGCATAACGACATGGGGGTTGGTTTATATAGTCAAAAGAACAGGATATCCTGTCAATGATCCCTCCATAGCAACCAGACTGTGTTTCTATAGCAACCAATTTGGCATATCTCTATCTCAGCTTAGGAAAAGCATAACGACATGGGGTTGGTTTATATAGTCAAAGGAACAGGATATCCTGTCAATGATCCCTCCATAGCAACCAGACTGTTTACCATAGCAACCATTTTTGCATATCTCTATCTCACCTTAGTAAAATCATAGAAACATGGGGGAATGGCACTTTTACAAGCAAAGTGTAAACTTTAGCCATCTAATTTTGAATTATTATGGCAAGTTTTGCCCTTCTTGATGACCTTTTTTAACTTCTTCATAATTCTTAATTTGTGACTTGTCTATTTTGATGATCTTGGGAGAAATCACTGACTAATCCCACTTTTAGCTTCAATATGTTTTATAGACATGATGTCTACGAGTGACATCACAAACACAAAAAACGGAGAGGTTAGAAACAACCAAGAGACATCAAATCTAAACAAACGTTACACTGAAACTAAATGTCCTGTATGTGCTTGGAATACGCATCTGACGGAATGCAATGATCTGGGACTTGTGATATTGAAGGATTTACCCAATGAATCTTGCATTAGTGCGAGAATGAAACATCACATCCCAGCGTCCATAAGCTGCCGGGATCAAGTGTAAATAACTTCAGATCTTTCCCCCCAATTCTGCTTCAGAAACAAATATGATGAGGCATTACCATTCTGTCACTTTCAAAGGACATCGGCATACATTCACTGAAGAATATAACAACTAAACATCCAATCACAAGACAGCAAATCCATACATTAGGACAGATTTGTTTAAGACAATCTGCGTAATCAGCTCAAACATAAGAAAGTGGATAACAGTAAATTCCTCTTTTTTAAGAGAAGTTTTCTTGGCTTTTTAGCCTTCGTTAACTTAACAGGACTCTGATGAGACAGGAAGTGGTTTATAAGTGAGGGGTGTATGACACAGAAGTCAGGAACCAAACCTGGGTCTCCTTATGTAAACCAAGTTCCTCATGTAAAAAAGTTCCTGACCCAAAATCAAGAACAATCAGAAAAAGAGGAAAGATCATCTGATTCTGATGTTGTGACGATCACCGGCCGCAAAGGATAGGGTCCATTTACATTTACCCAAAGGACTCACATTTTAACAATAAACACATCTGGTCAGCGGTGTTACCCTCTTGCTTTCCTTGTGGTTTGAGTAGACTTGGTGTAATACATTAAATCCCTTCCAATGCTTTTTTTGTGCATAGGCTTCCTTCAAGGATGACGCCCATGAATGCCATTACATATGGTGTCACAGGAAAACCGTCTCTCCAGTTTAGCTTTCGACTGCTTTAGCAAACTGCAGTGAACTAGCAGGCGATTTTCTTCAACCCTTCTCATCAGATGTCAACATCGTGGACGGCCTGAATGTCTCTGTAATATGATCACATTTCAATATTTCTTACATTTTTTGATCACTTTTACGGTATTTTGACTGATATGTAAAGCCATGCTGATCTTCTTGTAGCCCTCACCTTTTTGTGTAACTTTCTCAGAATTTGTGACATTTTTCTTCCATGGGGAGCCATTGCTGACAGCATGAAATGGGAAAGGGGTTTCTTTGTTAAAAATGCCCTTTTATCTCTTTCTCTCTCTCCCCTTTTTTTCTTTCGACTGTTCCTGGGTTTAGGGGTCGCCGCAGAGAATCATCCGTTTCCACCTAACTCTGTCCTCAGTATCCTCTACTCTTGCACCAACTAACTTCATGTCCTCTTTCAGTACATCCATATATCTCGTCTTTGGTCTTCCTCTTGACCTCTTGCCTGGAATCTCCATCTCAAATATCCTTCTAATAATATGACCACTATCCCTCCTCTGCACATGTCCAAACCATCTCAATCTAGCCTCTCTGACTTTGTCTCCAAAACAACCAACCTGAGCTGTCCCTCTGATGTCTCATAGAAAACGTTTATTCTGAAAAGAAGCAGGTGTAGCAGGCTGTACCTAATTAAGCTGAGCACTGTATATAGATGAGTGCGTATCAGTGGAAGGTTATACCAAATTTTCTGAAAATGTGACGTAGGGAAAGAACGTAGATGAGGGCGAGTAAAGGGCCATGGACAGATCCCTGTGGGACACCAGAAGTGACAGGATTAGATTCAGTGATTAGAATGATGGGATTTCATTTCAGATGTCTTTTTACAATATGGACCGGAATATTCGGTGGAAACAAAGCAATCCCGAAGCAAGTTTTCTGTAATAAAGTGGAGGATGAGCGTTTGCTCTGTGTAGTTGAGTTCCGTTGGCAGCTTAACAATTCAAGCACAAAGGCTCATGTTTAAATTTTCATAACACAAACAATCAATTTTAAATGAGAATTTGAAATTCACATTAAAAACGAAACCAAAGGGCACACATGACATTGTAGACTCTTTATTGGAATGCATACGCTTTATATTTAAGACATAAATAACATTTCATGCTTCCCATCTGATCACTTGTTCTGTGATTTTACTACAGCTTCACATAAAAACACAATGACGACGCACAACTTGAATCGGAAGTTCGGTGGTTCGGTACATCAATGGGAACATTTGGGTTCATTTATATAACACAGACTTACACTTCCACCAAGAACACAGGTCAGACACACACACTGTTTAGCTCCGTGCAGCCACGGCTGGAGCCTGCTGCTCGCTGGACTGCAACTGCTTCCCCAGGTACTCCCTGAAAGAAAACATCAAAACAACATCTGAACTTCTCTTCACATCCGAAAACATCTCATGAGCCAATTACGAGAGAGAAAACATCTTGTGCAATAATAATAAAAATATTAATAGCATTTCTCCAATCTATCTAAGCAGAATTCAACCTGCCATCCTGAATAATCTTGACGTCGTTCGACACGTTCTTCTTCGATTACTGGTGCCAGTTCAATTTGAATGGCTTTTGGACCAACGGGAAATGCTGTGTGTCATTTTTATACCTTAAAAGTGGCCATCAGTTTGAAGTAGAAGCAAAGCCATCAGCACTTCCTGTCTGCATTTCAAGCCTTGTTAGGAGTTTTCCCTTATCTGTGACCTTATTAAAGTGTTGTGATTGACTTCAGGCTGCAGGTGCTTCAGATAAGACTGCAAACACATTTCAATAGATCCATTGTGTTTGAATGTGGACCCTTGTAAGAAAGCACAGAATGTATTCACCAAACCAACATGACTCCATCACTGTGACTGGAAAATTTCATCAAATTTGAGTATAGGTCTTTTCAAACTATCGGTGGACCGTCAAACTGATGCTAAGCTTGACTTATGCATATTAGCATGAAAACAAAGCAGATGAGCTCTGAGCTATTGTAAATCAGCAGAAAGATGGAGCCACATAGAACTGATCCACCAAAGGAGATAAAACAGCATCAAATGTGAGGGTTAATAACTGCCTGACTTCCAGTTTGATTGTTAATTGAGCACTAATATATTCATGGATGGACTGCACAACAATAGATGTGGAGAATGAAGGATTTGTTGAGTGACTAAAATTCTCTGAAAGTGAGGATTCATTGAAATTACGTCATTAATTCACATAGTATATACATAGACATAAAAACATAGTGCTATGGTTGGGATTGTGAGTGGATTGAAGATCTTTTTGCAATTATTGCACACTTTTTGTATCAATGCGCTACTTTGGTAACCGTAGTAACACATAGCTACTTCTGAAGACCCATACAGAGCTAGAAGGGAGCAGCAAACAGATTTTCAAAAAACCAAAACTGCCAATCCCTATTTAGAACACGTATTCAAGTGAGAAATCCTGAACAATACAGGCAAATTAAATAATAAAACCACATCTTAAAGTGTCCCCAGGTGTCTCAAATATTTAGCAATATTTTCAGTTATTGTTTTGGACAATATTCTTATCAAAAATGCCAAAATTGTTAAAAAAATAAGTACTGTATCATCGTTAAACGTTGCATTTCCAGTGGCCAAAAGGTGGCGCTTTAACCAAAAGAGTACATTGTAGATGTGTTTAGACATGGACTGTTAACATATTTGGTAAATTTGGGACAAATAAATATAGTATGGCCGAGATATAAACAAGAACAACTTCCTGTTTATGGCAAAATGTTGACTTTCGATGGCTGCTGTGCACACAAAGTTTAAGAAAGTCAAAAAAGCTAAAAAAAAGTCACGTAGTACAAGTTGAACAAGTTTAAATAATATACGGGTTTGACGGATTGATTAGGGATATGGGCGCCATGCTCTGATTGCTTCTCCTGAAACTTGTTATATAAACATCACTCAAAGAAAAACTCCTAATATAATCTATTATCCTAAAGTTCAGTAGTATTCCAAATCAGGTGACTTAACATTAGCATCGCATCTTATCATTGAAAATTATTAAAGAGTTTAAATGTTGGTATTTTCCACTACTACAGTCCATTTCAGCATAATGATCAAGAAAACCTGCTGATGTAGCATGCCCACAGCAGAATGTATGTCAGAATGTAGTTCCAGAATGTAGGTAAATAAGAGAAATATGGTATTTATTGAAAATTCATCAATTCTTCAATGCTTCATGTCTGATCAGATTCAATTATCTATGTGCCAGCACCAGATTTGGATATTAGCTAAACAGATTTTAAAAGGCAACAAAAAACGACTTGTTATCTCAGGAGAAGATTGAAAATGAGATAAAACAAATATAATGTTCCTATAAACTATATCAACAATATTACCAATCTGATTGGATTTAATGCTTTATGCTAATCTATGCTAGCAGTGCAAATGATGAAGCTTGGAAAATGACTAAAGGAATGCTGCACCTTTTAGCATATTTTAAAGCCTAAACCTACCTAAAACTACAGATGTGGCAGTAATAAAAATGTAAAAGTATTATAATAATCATTGAAGATGGTAATAAATGCGTTTGTTTGACTTTGTTAGGGAAGATAGAGGAATGCAATTGTCACAACTACACTAGATCCATTACTGAAATAACACTCCCATCCATTAGGTGGCAGCAGCACTGAAGATTTGTGAACCAGAACCAGGCTTTATGTATTACTTTATTTTTATGTATAATCATTATTTACACAAACCCTAACTTGTGGAGCTGTCCGTCTCTTCTCTTTACATCGGGTAGTTATTTACCACCACATTCGCTAAAATCGGCACATGATCATAGATACGCATTAAATATAAATCAATGGCATATTTCTAGAAAATACAACATTCCACAAACCAAAACAAACTAATTAATGTGATGATTGCACATTATTTAAAGCAATATAGAGTATAACGCGTCAAAGACAAAAGGTTGTTTGGCAGATGACCATATGCTGTACCAGTTCTCTGCGGTTTCTTGAAAATTAATGCTGGATAAGCCACACTGCGTTGTGATTTGAAGTGAAGCTTCGAGCTAATATAAAGATCAGACGCTGATGACATTCACTTATTAGACAAGCTATGCAAACTTTTATAGTCTTCAGTTAAAGGCCAAAATTGGCTCTCACTTTTGGAGTGAGAAGGGAAAAAAAACTACTCCAACTAAATGATGCAGAATTCTTTAACTGACAAAACTCAGCGGAAATAGCGAGCTATTATATATAGGTAATATAGGTATCATGTATAGGCACATAGTTAAATTATTTAAGGCAAATCAAAGGCCTCAATTCTTCTAAGCACCCTTTGCCACAGTTCTGGTAGGTTGTTAAAAACATGTCGGGGAACTAAAAGATCTACTTCAAACTCTTCAGATCTTCAAGTAATTAAGAATCTCCTTCAGCGTCCCCCACAGAACACTGATCTCAACATCATCGAGTGTGGGATTAAACGAAGAAACAGAAGGATGATAGATGTGCCTTCATCAACTGAAGATCCGTGGTCAGTTTTCCAAGACGTTTGGAACAATCTATCAGTAGCGTTCCTTCAAAAGAAGTGTACCAAGAAGAAATGATTCTGTTCTTTTCGTTCTACTTATTTTGTTCATTGATAAAAATAAATTCTTAGCAACTTTTGAAGGGTTTAAAGCATATTGTCATGACTTTTTCACAATAATGTATATTTCATCAGTATCTGTTGACTGTGTTCGTCAGCACTGTAGTGAATCGATCAGCCATCAGAACTCAGTGAACCCATGAGTGATGCACAGAAGCATTTCAATTGGCTGTAGTCCCCAGAAGTCTTATTAATGCAGATTGAGTGCCCTCAAAAAGTAATGCAACTTTTTTATTTTTACAAATTAGATAGAAATAAACATTATTATAAAATTGTAAACTTGGCATTCCACCCTGAACTTGGCTTCTTCTGAAAAAACAAAACAAAACAAACAAAAAAACCCCCAAATAAATAAATAAAAATGCATTCAGTGCAGTAGTGTTTTTGGCACATTTTTGTGGGGCACCATAGTAAATTTCTGCTTTGGGTACCCATTTGACCAGCAGTGGCCCTGGCTGTCTGTATATTCATAGCAGCATTTCATCTAAGCGCACATTTTAAAACATCTGCCAATGTGAATTGTATTTAAATCGATCTAAACCTGGGGTTCCGTGTGGACCGTGAAACCGGTAGGTGGAGTTTGTTGTTGTCATTACGCTCAGCCACTTATTTGTTTACAAACAGCAAGTCTAAAAGTCGCTGAGGTGAGAACTATGCTGTGGTTTACTCTGCATGCATAGCTTACGGCATGCACAGGATTACTGTTTCTCGTTTGATCACCAAAAAGAGGAGCCTGTGTCTAATCAAACTCAATGTGGAATACTCATTTTAAACATGCCATGAAACAAATGCCACCAGAATCTTTACAGGGTTTCAGGGTTTTTGAGTCTCCATGTGGATGCAGTTTTTTTAACTGACATATGATTCCTTTTTTTTATCAGTTTTGAAAAAAAAAACCCAAAAAACCCAGGTACACCTTTTTTGCACGTTCCCAGCCCAGATGATAAATCATCGCCAGAGTTTAGGAAGAAACCCAAGGCTTGAATTAGAATTTGTGTCTCACGCTTTCACATGTTTGGATATTATTGGTTATTCTGAAGATAATCCCACAGAGAAACAGAAAACAAACCCACTGTTCACTAAATCACAGGCACTCAACATTCAATATTCTGGCCAATCTGCAATCGACCCGCGCAGCAAGATTCATGTGAGCATCACTGTGTCAGCGTGATGGCTTCAAGATTCTCTTAACTTATACCTCAGCGACACCTTGAACTGATTCTTTCTAATTCTTCAATGTCAACGTTTTCAAAGCAACAGTAAGAGAAGTTAGCACATGTGCCAAAGGTAAAATTGCATCATCATTCATCACACACACACACAGAGAGAGAGAGAGAGAGAGAGAGAGAAAGAGATGGACAGATAGATGTTCTCGAATATGGTGCTTAAATGCATCAGTGGCCTGTTTATTCAATCTGTAGAAATAGCCATTATTATCCGGCATAACCTGGTGTTTACAGAGCTGAAGCAAAAAACAATAGAACGAGTTTGGCATTAAAAAAAACCCCACAAAAACTGTTTTTTCCACTTTCGATAAGAGAATGCAAGGCTTTTTACTAATCTACCCGCATCTTCAGGTGTTGCAGACAGTAATGACAAAGAAGATTCAAATGAATGCTCTATTACTCTGCGGACTGCGTCAAAAATTGCCTCATTTAAAAGCTTCTGAGCTCTTGAAACTGTAATGAATTCTCAGGGAACATCAGCAAAGTCTCAACGAAAACCAGGTGAAATGAAGCATCTTTGAAAATAAGTTCTATATATATCCAGCTCACCCTCCCTCTCACAACTCCAAGTTAAAGATACACAAACGCTACGAATCATACGAGAGTGACCAAATAAGATTATATATAAACCAAAGATAGCATCTTATTAACGTTTTCATTTATCCCATTCCAAGAATCTTCTTCTTTTACTTTTGGCTGTTCCCAGTTTAGGGGTTGCCACAGCGAATCATCTGTTTCCAGCTAACTTTGTCCTCAGTATCCTCTACTCTTGCACCAACTACCTTCATGTCCTCTTTCAGCACATCCATATATCTCGTCTTTAGCCTTCCTCTTGCCTGGAATCTCCATCTCAAAGATCCTTCTACTAATATAACCACAATCCCTCCACTGCACACGTCATAACCATCTCAATCTGGCCTCTCTAATTCCCAATAAACTTCTATTTATTAACAGAGATGCTATGACTCAGCATCAGATCTCAGAGGAAGTCTTTAAGTGAGAATATGGTCTCGAAAAGCCAAACACGGGAAAAAGTTTAATCACTGTTGCATCCAAAAAGCGAAGGCTGTGAGACTGCGTGCTGCTCTCCAGAGTTTAACCCAGATGCTACTGACACAATAAACTACTGTAACATGCTCTGCTCCTGCTGTTGCCATGACACCAAAGAGTCTCTCTGGAGTAAGATTGGGGGAAAGTGACAGGCACAGCGTGGTGACAGCAGCATATCTCTCAAGAGCAAATAAATGCTACACAAAAACAAAAGCCTAAAACCAAACACCACACCAACAACAATAAAAAGAGCTTTACAATGTAAAAAAATGGTTTTCTAAGTAACAAGATCAGAATTCTCGTTTTCCACACAAGAAAAGAGAACCAACGTTTTGGCTTATTCATTATATTCTAGTTAAAGCTAGTTTTGTATTTTGTGGTCTTTGTTTTAGAATTATCTTTGTACTTTAGCCTTATGTACAAATCAAATGGTAACATACCATTGGAAGATGTAGTTAACTCTGTCTTCCTCCAACATTCAACACAGACGGTCAGCTGCCTGTGACTAATGCAGATTATATTTAATCATATAACTCATTTAGTACATATTAAATTACAATGTGTTATTACAATTATGTGCTATTATAGAATTATGAATAGGCACAACTGATTAATCACTAGTAAATGCGGTTGGAGACTAATGTGATATAGCTTTTAACAAAAACATCTGAACAGAGTGTACAATCAAAGTCCCTATCCAAATCCTCACAGAAAGCTTAGTTACTCTATTCTTATAGCATCCAAGGACAGGATGACTGCAGGAGGAAGCAAGAAACTTGGAGGACCCCTATGGTTTTGACTAAGAGCCAATGGGGACTTGACTTTCTCACCAAAAAGATCTCAAAAACCTGTGGTTATTATCTCATACCCCTTTAACCCATAATTTAAAGTTTCCCAGAGAAAAACAGAACTTTATTCCACACCCCCAACCTGTGCAACAGTATAAAACGCTGAAGCTCTGTCAACAAAGTGGTTGCATTGCTGAAGGCCACTCTGTCTCTGTGCCGTTAACTTTGCAACCCTGGGATCTCAGAAGGAACTCTCGAGAGGGAACGGCTCAACACTAATTAGGCTTCCATCAAGTGAAAATATTGTTGGAGATAAATTTAATTACAGTTGAGATTAGTTAAAACGCAGTTGCAAAAATCTGCAAGTATTTTCCGATTTAAAAATATGACTAGCAATAAAAGAATTATAAATATCTCTAATATACATAACAACTGGTAAAAAAACATTGTTGATATCTGTAAATGGAATTATAAAGAGTCAAAATACTATTGAGACTTTTAAGGAAAGAGAACTCAATGTACTTTGAGATTCTTGGTTGTTACACATACTGTTGCCTGTCTCAAATACAATACATTTGTCAAATCTGATTTTAGCAATTTTATACTTGGAGGTAAGGCAGGTCATGTTCACGTTCAAGCGTAAACTACAAGTAATGGAAAGGAAGTGTTGTAGGGCAGTTTAAAATACCATACTTTCCAAATAAACGTCATTAAATGCTGAACATTTTGCTTCAGACAACAAAAAAAAATAGTTTGAACAGTTTCTTGTATACAACCTTAGATTGTTACAGACCTATAAACACGCCAAAGAATAATGAGAACAAAAAAAAATCCTTTGAAAAGTTATCTTTAAGAGCACACTGTATGGGTTAATTTCAAAACCGAGTCAGGTAGCAGAAGGAATATCTCAAAGGAATAAAAGCCTTTTGAAAAGTGTGCTGCAAAAGGAAATGGATGCAACTGAACTGCAAAAATGGAGAGTAAAAGCCCCTTAAGACTACTCATCATGGCTCATCTTAACAGCACCTTGGAAACTACATTAAGAAAAACAGGCAGTTACGCATGCAATTGTTTACTACACCAATTAAGATTACAAATAAGATTTAGACTCATCCTTCCTTCAGATCTCCAAACAACACAAGGGCTACTCTTCTGGTCGAGTGCTTTCTTTTAATAGTTCTCTTTTAACTCATGACTCGAACTCAGATGCGCTATTATATTATCTCAGGGAATAGCCAAACCTATTAGTCTGCTTTACTTTTTCGGTGACATGCTAAGCTGTGTGTCAGTACTTCATGAAATTATCCGCAATTAATCCTGAAAATGACAGAGGAGCCATTAAGCTAATGACTGCAAATAGCCACAATCCACAGATGCTTTAAAGTACACAGGGTATATATGATTTATAATGAATTGATAGAAAAACATGCCATTTTTGGTAAATGCACAGGATACGTTTGAGTAAAATTGGCCTTGATATTAATTATATCAAAATATAGCTTTTATAAGATGCAGAATTTGGTTTTAAAACATGGTAAACACCAATTATTGATGCCAACAAGATTTACTTTTGGCTTCTATTCAAAGTCCTCAGTTTTGGGGAAGAAAAAGTGCGTCTTATACGGCGAAAAATACGGTAATCAAGGAATACTCCAATTTTTCCAAACCGTTGAGAAAAATTCTCACAGTGAGGGAACCTTCTGACATACGAAGCCCCAATCGAACAAATCATTAACATTTTGTACTGTGCAGATCATTGCTTTTAATGATGCCCACAGCTTTGGTTCATGCCGCAGAACAAATACCTACACACATTTTTCCCTCTGAGCATCAGTCTCCATAAATATCACTCTCCTGGTGTGTGGGTGATGATAAAGATGAATTATTCTGACGCGAGGCTTTATGAAGCGTGTTACTGCATTCTCTCCATGCAGGAGTGATCTACACCTTTCAACTAACTTCTATTCAGCTCAACTGGATGCTAAACTTTCTATTTGAAAGCTGATTTAAGGCCACTTTAAAGAACCACTGACAGTGTGCAATTACTCCACGAGACTCCACTGTAAGCCACGACTATTGTCCCACATTGTGTTCCTGGTTCTTTGAAGTTCATCATGCTTCTTCAAAGAGTCATCTAAAGCTCAAATTCAGACACAGTAATGAGCTTCTTGTGCTCTACCTGAACCAGCCGGACTTCCTGCTCCAGCAAACACAATGAACATGTCTGGAAAAGGTAATTTTTCAAATTCACGCCGTCTATGCCTTGGATTTTAATCAGAGATCTACTAAGTGAAAAGAGCCAACGAGTCAGTGAATAATTCATCGTATTGTGAGGAGCTGAATTGAGAAAATTACTACTGTGTGGCGAAGATAGAGAGGGAACACTGCTTTCCAGGTCACAATTGAGGGCACTGCTGCACCAGGCATGAACACGGGATGATTTCCACTTGGGAATAAACTCAACGAGACGAATTAGAAGTAAAGTGCGAATTCTGTTTTTGAGATGTAATATGCTTAAATTAAACACAAGTAACTAATTCAGGCGATTAGTTAAACGTACCAGTTATGCACCATCAGTTTCTGGACGGCCAGCAGGGCATTATAACGGACGAGCTGGTCCTCGTGATGCATGTGGTTCATCACTAGCTGTTTTCCTCCCAGCTGTTCGATCACCCTAATGGAGCAGAGAGAAGCCGGTACAGATTGCTATGTTCTGCAAGACGGGTAATAACACAATTCTCTCACGTTCATTTTAACTTTTTAAAAATGTTTTTAACAGAGATGAAAAGGAAATCAGAGCAAGAGCAACAGTCACTAAACTCTAAAAGCAAAGTGTTTTTAAAAAACGTGACAAAAATCTCAATGCTTCTTTTATATTTTGAAAGAACACAAGCATCCTTTTAAACGGAATGCCAAGTAATAAACAAAAATAAAAAGAGGAAGAAAGCTAACCAGAAAAAAAGCAGAAAGTGTTTTTTTTTTTAAAAAAGATTAATTCAGAATGTGAAAGCTATTTCAGATTCAAACAAATGTAATAATCAAACTAGTCATTGTAATATTTTTGATTTTTTTTTTTAAATATTGCTAAAGCTTTGCGAAAGATTTCACGATCAGTTGATCAAGCTCCTTGGGAAATGGTATGAAAGATAACTGTGATCCAGACCAAACTGAATTTGTGTGAACACTGAAAAAAGTGACTTACAAAAAGAAAATCTATAAAGCTGGCATAATAGTAACTAATTAAAGTTTAATTTTTTCATAGTCAGCCATGTTAAAACAAAACGAAACAGAACGAAAGAGAAAAAGGGAATATTGCACCTCTCATCGCTAATGAAGGCAATTCTTTTGGACAACTCCTCACCTGGAGAACTTAATTGGTTCATGAGTGGCATAATTACAGGGTCAGAACCAGGGCTGATTCAGACAAACGAGTCCCAATAGATTCAGAGCATTTTCTCTAAACCATGGGGGAGTTCTGAAGAGGAGAGTGAGCGCTCCACTCGTGCCACTGATTGCTCGACCTCAGGGGGAAAACCGAACTATCAGCCGCTCACAGCAGAGTTGTGCATCAGTCTACTTTCAGGACAGAACTATTTATAACCTTCTAAACTCCAATATTGATTGGCAAATCTTGAAGACTGACATAAAATAAAAAGTAATTTCTTTCAATAGGGCAGTTTGGATGAGATACACTTTGAAGGGATTTGAGATTAAATGGATATGATCGCATGCAAGCAGAGGGTAGTAATTTTGAGTATTTGTAAGTCCATAATCATACAGGCTTCGGTTTTGTGGACAGTGGTGAATTTGGAGGTTGCAGAGTATGAGATATGCTTATTTACAGACGAGGTTTGAAGGACATTTGCTCACCTTTTCCCGCGAGGGTAATGTCTCACGTATTCCCCCACATCGTGAGCAGCGACCGCAATAACCTGAGGGTCATCAGACACCTCCAACAACCTGGTTAGAATCCTGGGAGGAGGCACAAACAAACAATCATTTCAAGTCTCCAAAAGCAATCAGAATGGCCTCCAGGGCACTACTAAACCCATGCCGAGGTCTACTATGTTTAGGGAAAATATTACAGCTTCTGTTATGACAGGTAAGAAAATATAAGACAGAGATTTGAACAGTATTTTGCTGTGAAATCCAGCAAAAGACCTTTTTTTAATTGACAAATCTCTTGATACGAAGGTAAATGACTTTTCACAAAATTTCTACAAAGAACTTTCAGAAAGATGACAAATTAAGTAGGTAATAAAAATGGATTATTTTGTAAAATCCAAATTTTTTGGAGGAAATTGATGTGCCCAAAGGAAGCAGACCCTCAAGGAGCAGCTAACACTTTTTTTATAAATCTACAATCAATTCAAACTAATGGTAATGGTACTACTCAAACTACAAACTAAAATATATTGAGTGAATGGGACCGATTTTTAAAGATCTGTACTCCTTTTCGATGCATTGTTTAATCATCTAAATTGACTTTTATTCCAGGTAATCGTATCAGCAACAATGATGCACCTGTCAACGCATCAACAACCTGCACCTGACTAATGTTTTCAACATGGACCCCACAAAGTAGAAAACATTAGGAATATGTACCCGACTCACTTCCTGACTGAATTTTTAAAAAGTGATAAATTCTCATCGTAGCATCACTGGCCGAAAGATGCAACCTTGTGCGCCATTGTTGAGCTTGTTATTCAGCCAGTAAAGTTATTTTAGTAAGTAAATTGTGTGCAGTACTATATAAAATAAAAAGGTTTAATTGGCATCTTTATTTTAAACAACCTGACCAACCGTGACACGAATATCATTAAAATGGGAGGGGGGGGGGGGGAATCAACCCGTGCATCACTAATCTGGAGAAAAATCTTTTTCTTTTTTTAACATAATGGCAGCCACTTGAAAACACAACCATTTCCCCCACCCCTCCCCCCACTGTGAAATTGCACCTTTACCTTTTAATGGGAATACAATCTTTTTATACAAATCATTTTATTCAGATAGAAATTATTTTTAAAAAATAGCACATTCTTTTTTAGCAGATCTCTCAAGGTCCTCCAGATTTGTTGGTCTTTTGTTACTATACAAACTTCTTGTTATTGCTTCTCACTGCAATTCTTAAAAAAGCTTGAATAAAGGCTTGTGTATCCTCCATCTTTATGTGCATTAACAATTCTTTCCCCCAAGTCCAACCTAATCTTTTTTTTTTTGTACTTGCCACGATGACAATGAAATTATTTTACTAGTTGTTTGCATGATACAATGTTTTAGATTAAAATGCAATTTGAATGCTTAACTAGGTAATTAGATTAATTTTGCTAATTGGGTTAGCAAGAGATTGGAAAGCATTGCTTTGTTTAAAGCAGTGCTTAGTTTTTTTCCAGAATTACTTGAAAGAGAAATCAAGAGGACTTTCCCAAGAGGAGAACAGTAGTAGAAATTAATGTTAAAGTCATTTGTAAAATAAATATGTAGTGATAAAATGAGATAAGATGTACGCATCATGTAAAGTAATGGAAATAAATGATACAAAATGTCTATTTTATCATAAACTTCCAAAGAATTGTGTTATTCTAGGTCATTTCTATTTATAAATATTAGACAACGCAAAGAGGATACTTCAATCACTTGAAACCATCACACTTATGTAGAAAAGAGAGTGAAATGGAGAGAAAGAAAAAGAGAAACAGAGGAAAAGAGAAAGATAGAAAGAGACGTTAAGCACTACAAATCACCTGCATGCTGAGAGCAAGAGATAGAGGAAAATGAAAGAGAGAAAGTGGCGTAAAACACAAATTGCAGAGGGCTGAAATAGAGCCTTTGTGCTGATTGCAGAGAGGGTGATGATGAGAAGAATGAGATGAGTAGATTAGGATTTAAACTAAGCTGTCAAAAGGGTCGAGCTGACGCATGATTAAACTACTGAAAGAGGGTGAAAATGAGTGTTTCAACTGCAGATTCTCAGCTCTGGTTCCCACTTGTGTGACCTTCAGCAGAGGGCTCCAAGTGGAACACATGCAAACACAACTTCATGATGTGCTTCACACGGCTTGTGTAAATACACACCAGGTCGTACAAAACAAAAGACAAAATGGCACAAATCATTTCAGTCTCTCTTCAAACCCTTCAGCCTTATTGGTATCTTTTGTTTGGTAAGAGATAGAACCACTTAGAATGAATATTGTTGCTGCTTGTTTGTGAAAAAAAATGATAACAACTAATTTATACGAAACGTACGTTGTTTTTCCAATTAGACTTTTTAAATGACTAAGCAACTGAACTTTGCATATATTAACTCCCAGCATGAAAGGTTTCTTACTTCAGTAACTCATAGTTCTTCTCATTGAGGCGAACGGCATTTTCCCTCCAGAACTTCTCTGACTTGTGGACAGGACTCCACTCCAGACGACCAGACTTCAGCTCGGAGCTGTACTCATCAAAAGAACTGTAGGAGGAAACATGGACAATAACAGCAAGGGTTTTGATGATGTTTGATGCATGTTAAAACCGAAAGTGGATGGTAGATGGCTCTACCTGAGATCCTGAACGCTCTCTCCCAGTCTCTCCAGCAGGAATTTAATGTCATCTGTGATGTCCTCATCATCGTATTTCTGCTGGTCCAGATTCTCCAGCTGTTTGAGCACTTTGCACTGGATCATGGCAAGGGCGTACTCCTGACGGGTTTCTCTTTCAGATGACTTTTCCAACAGGTTCTACAGCCGTAAACAAATCAGTCAAACAACCGCAGACATTAACTAACTGTCAATCATAAACAAAATAAGATATTTAATCATCCGTTAATTTCATTCGTTTGTTTACACAAAGACGCTGAAATGAATATTATAAGAACATGAAATGTATAAATTTACCACAATTTGCAGCTTTAAAAACACTCAAAGTTGACACAATGTTGTAAAAAGATACCTAAATTCACAGTGCTAAATCAACACTACTGGTGGTGTTGATGTTGATTTATGTGAGTAACACTATGTGAGTTGATCAAACACCACCCTGAAGTAGATTTAATTGTAACACTATGAGATTAATAAACACCACCTTGGTGTTAATGCAAAATTTCTTCAGTCAAATAAACACTGGCTCAGTGTTAATGCAACATTATGAGAGTTGAATAAACATCACTCCAGTGTTTATATAACACTATGGGAGTTTGATGTAAAACTACACAGCGTCAGGGTTCTTGTAATACTATGCAAGTTGAATAAACGCCACCCTGGTATTAATGTAAGATTAAGGGAGTTTAAAAAATAATGCCTTGGTGCGAATGTTACACTAAGGGAGTTGAATAAACACCACCCCAGTATTAATGTAAGAGTAAGGGGATACTGGCCCAGTGTTGATGCAGTCTATTCCAAAAACACTTCCAAAATGTTAATCCAAAATTACTTGAGTCAAATAAACACTACACCAGTGATAACATAACACTATTGGAGTTGAAGAAAGACCACCCGCGATTTATATAACACTTTGTGAGTTGAATTAGCAATCCAGTCAGTTAAAACCATCAGTTGTGTTGATTTAACTGTGAATTTGGCTTTGCAGATTTAAGAAGCCCACTAGGACAATTCGTGTAATTATTGATTTGTCACTGCTTCTTGCTCTGATTATAATTTGAATGGGAATGCAGTTTTATTATTGTATGAACAGAAAAGAAAATAACCGAATTGCTTTCCAGCAGTGTTTAAATAGTGGCATCCTTACACAATACAACCACAGACAAAACTGAACAATTAGTCAATGGTAACACAGTTGTCCAGCATTAAGAATACCATGCTGTTGCAAAAATGAAGGATGCAAACGATTTCAAAAGGACAGAGTAATTAGGCTTGCAAAGAAAGTTTAAATTAAGAAACTGTGCCTGACTCCAAGTAGACCGATAGCTGCAGCGTTGAATTACAAGTGTAATGCATTTTAAAGAGACGATGAGCAGTTCTGGCATTTTCATTTGCTTCAGCCTGATGTTTAGTTCCAATGCAAACTGCTGTGAGCCAATTTGCTAGATCTCGAAATTGGCATTCACACGGCAAGCATTTATTTTAATGCCATTGGAGAAAACGTAGACAAAGTTTTCTCATTTCTCAAGTCAAATTATAATAGGAAAATGCTAATGCTCGTTATGTGCTGTGCATTATGGCGAGTCATTTCTTAACCACAGCCTGTTCCAGATGAATGTACCGGTTCTCTGACCCAGGGGGGAAGTCTCCTTAATACATTTGTGAC
>SRMA01024404.1:0-10900 GCA_007224835.1 Danionella cerebrum
CAGATGTTATTTCCAGTCAGAAAACATCAAACAGCTCCCAAATATCTTCCATAAATTAGTTTAAATCTAACCGCAGAATTTTTACTTTCCTTGTTTGATAAAGTTAAGAAAGTTTGAGTTGATTAAATACAGCAAATCAAGATAATGAAAACATTTATTTTAGATTTATATAAACTTTGTATGTTTGACATGTTACTAGTACAGAAAATGTTACGTAAATCATGCGTTTTTGACTTCAAATTCTAATTAAAATATGTGAATCAGTCACATTTTTTGAGAAAACAAGGATTTCTTTTTTTTTTTTTTTTCAAAACTACCCAGTCCTACAATCCGCCATAATCCACATTTGACATTAACCGTATCATTCAAAAAGTAGTCCCCATTCTCATACAGGTTCTATTTTGCATGACTGTGATTTCACACTCCAAATTAAAAACGTTACCTAGTCCTATTTGGATTGATTACCATTATCTAGGGACCTCAAGTGGCTGGTAATAATTACAGAGCGCTGCTATTAGTCCCACGTCTGTAATTTAGAAGGTAATAGTTACTCTTCTAAAATAACACTTCTTACCCTAACCCCATTATAGTTACTACCAAATTTGTAGTCCCTGAATAAGGGACTCCACTGAATATTATTTCCAGCATACAGTGGTACCCCGAGATACAAAATTAATCCAAAATATCTCAAACATTTTGTATCTCGAAGCAAGTTTTACATGTAAAAAGCCTAATCCGTGCAACGACTCTCAGAAACAACAGTATAAGTAAATAAAATAAATGGAAAATCAAGTAGCGTTTCTTCAATCCTTAAATCTACACATTGTTAATGTAATAAATGTTAATAAAACACACGCAAAATACATAATACAGTGGTACCCCGAGATACGAAATGTTTGAGATACAAAAGGTCTCACTGGAAATTTTTTGCTTCGAGATGCAGAGAAAACTTTGAGATACGAACAATTACAAACATTTATTTATTTTTTTTTTACAACACCATGACTCTAACATTTGTTATAGTACATTATTGGTAATATATACATAACGTTTCGCTTGATTTAAAACTGATTTAAAGTATTTTAAGGCGCATCAGCCTCTTCAATGGGAGAACAGAGCGCCAGGACCCGGAAGCGCAGCATGACATCAGACTTAACAAGCGGATAATAGAACAGAACTGTTGGTTCTTCAATTTTTTTTTTCGTATCTTGAAGCAAGATACAATCTAAGCAATGATGTGAGATCTACCTGTAGAACATTATTGAGCCGTGGTGAGGACTCCTCCATGTTCCGGATGTCCACAGGTGAAGCTGCTGAGCCTTGGGATTCATGACTGGCCGGCTGCTCAGGTGAAAATGCATCTCCGCTGTCATCATCTATCGGCTCATCTAGAGTTCTGTCGAACTGCATCTGACCATCTGCTCAAAAAATGCACAAAGGGAAATAAATTCTCAAAATGCAATGGCTTGTTTGCCCCAATTCTTTTTAAAATTCTAATGTCCATTTTCACCAATTATAGCCTCTTTGAGACTGGAGTCCACGGGCAAGATGTTCTTCTCCACCAGCTCCATGGGGCCGGGGCGCTGGGCGATCTTCTCGTTGAGGTCATCAGCTAGCCGAGCTCTCTTCAGCCTGAGCTGTGTGGCCTGCAGAGATGGCTCTGCAACAGTTTCTGCCAGGCAACCAAAAGCATTTGCATGAAACAATGATTTTTAAAAATGCAACATATATTTTTCTTTTTTCAAAAACTGCAAAGTGTTTGGAAGAATTCTTTGAAGTCCAGGGTACTTTGAAGTTTTTAAATACTTTTTTTGTAAACAATTTTTTTTTACTATATTACACAATAATTCCACAGCAAACCAGCAATAAAATAAAAAAATTAAAATGAACAGTTCTTATGTTTTATAACAAAAAAATAAACAAAATGTTCAGAAATCCCCCAAAAATTAAATAAAAGGTCAAAACAATGTGAAAATTGTATAAAAACAGCAAACATTTCCTAAAATGTATACAGTTTCAAACATTTTGCTTAGTTTTGTGACAGAACTTTGAACAAATAAGCTATATGACAGGTCTTGTACTTCCAAGGGTTATCCCTTATTTACCCCACTAGATGGCACTGATGGAGCAGATTCAGGGTTTGTAAAATGAAGATGAAAGTTGATCGCACTGTTTTTTAAATTTTAATTAATTTTGCAATGTTTGTTTGAAACCAAAATATTAAAACTAATAACCTTGCTGAAACCTACACTTTATATTTTAATTCAACAATAGATACGTCATTCCAACTTAATTCAAAACAGCCGGTGTGATACACATGCGGGTGTGGGCAGAAACTTCTATGGAACCAAAGTCAGCTATTTCAAAGTATGCAAATGAGATGAACCAATGCATTGTGAGTGGAAGATTACCTTGTAAAATGTGCATCCGGACCAACTCAGCCCTTTCTGGGCGGCTGCGTATTTTGTGCTTCAAGAAATTTTCAGTCTAGATAGAAAAGTAAAAAGTTTCTTTAATAATCTGAACCTAAAGTAACATTCATAGCAATCCCATGGTACAAATAACACAATTTATAATCAACTTCAGCGGTTTAAATCAACAAACATTGAATAGTCAGAGAGGAGCCCTGAAGAGGTTTCAAAGATCATCAGAAACTGAAAGAAAAGTGAGGCGCTGCTCTTACCCTGGCTCTCTCGAGGCTGCGGATCTGCTCATGGAACACAGCAGGACTCTTTAGGGCTGTAAAGTGAACAAAATCAATTGAACGTTCATTTAAATTTGATCATATAGATAAGGCCAATTAGCCAATTCAAGACCAAAACATGACATTTGTATCATAAGAAGCTTCACTAATTTAAAACTATGTATATTTTGTAAACTAAGCTGTACTCACGTGGCATGATGCCCTGATCAACGAGCTGCTCTCGGGTGCGTCTCTGCTGCAGCCTCAGTTGAAGGACTGGAAGGGACAAAGCAATTTTATCATGTTGATCACAATCCTCAAAGATTCAATCACAAATGATATCTTATATTTAATACAATTAAAAATGACACACATTTTCTCTTAATCCTGGTACTAAAACAGCCAGCTCTCATATTATCCTGCTTTTATTTTGTGTGCTGTTAAAAAGCCTTACTGGGAAAAGACCTTTTCTGTCAGTACTGGGCCTCTTGGACTTCCTTGGTTTATTATAAAAACAGCTCAATCAGATCAAGAAAGGCAACACGATAATGCCTGACATTTAGCAAGAATTATATGCATATGAGGACGGGCTCAGCACTCAGCTGCACTTACAGGCAAACACACCAAGTTCTTGGACATACAGGTCAGTTAGAGCCACTGTAGTTAAAAGTAAGGAGTTTAAGCAATTGGAACAACACAGTACTCAATGTGGGGATTCATATGGTAGTGATTTTGAAAATAATTCTTTTATGTCTTTACATTAAATATAACAGCAGAAACAGACTCTAAGATGAACCTCTCAATTTCTAGAAGCCAATGTTTACATTGAATTTGACCAAACAACAAACCAGCCCCTGAACCAAAATGGTCCATCCTGATAGTTCTGCAACACATGCATCCTTCACTGACAGCACAGGCAATGAATCTACTGTACTCAATAAGTGAAAGTAATGCATGTTACTGTTGTAATACTGGTTGGTAGTTCAGTATTTTCTTCAAAAGATACTAACCAAACTAAAGCCATAAACACTAGCTGTAAGTTATTTTCAAATGCAGCTTTACTCATGGAGCAGCACCATTTAACTGAAACCCAGTTACTCAATATGAGTCGCAAAACCAACGTAAGCAACCGTTTCTACAGCATACATTTTTTAACCAAATACAAACGTTGAAAGGGACATTATATGCCTATTTATTACCAATCAATATGTTTAAATTTTCTATCTTTCAACACTACTGCTTAAAATAAGATATATTACTGTTTGGCAATTCAAATGATAAAGATTCACTACTCCACCCCCCCCCCCCCTCCATTTCTGAAGTGTCACTCACACTACACAAACGTTTCCTTTGGGTTCAATTCTAACACATACCAGAAACCTTCACGTTGTGACGTTTCAAAATATTACAAATGCAAAACATTAAAAATATATGCAAAGCATTAAAAAAAAAAAAGCATAATATAATGTGACTCAGGTAACGAGATTAGTGTGGGATTAAGGTGCACAGTGTTTAGATGAGTTACATTTTGAATTACATATATTTGTTGACGGGACTGCTACGAACACAGAGATTTGTATGCTGAATTGCCAATGTATCTGGCCACTAACTGCTGTAAAGTATGTGATCACAGGCCTAATGGAAGAAAGCAACATTTCCTCCATAAACAAAACTACTCAAATATACTAAGTATGTTAAAAAAGATCTGTTCCATGCACAGTTCCATGAAAAGAACACAAAGAAGTTATTCGAAGCAAAACCTATATCCAGTCAGAGGATGATAATAACAGAGTAATATCCACCTCTCCATGCCGAGGAGCAATTTGCAGAAGCTGAAAAGAAATTTGAGTGGCAGGCTTGACCAGACTCCGTTTGTAGACAGGCCATGATCCACCTGGAGCAGCTCTCTTACTGGAGTTGTGACAGCATCAGAACGTTGATAAAATATCCCAACAACCATGTTCCTCAAAGCAGCCCATTTAGCAAAAAACTGAGTCCTCCTTTCAGAGGAGAAAACTGAGGAGGGAACTGAGAGGCTAGAATGTGAGCAACTCCTCCCTGCAACAGAGATTTCATGCCTAAAATCCCTTTAACATAGAATCACCTACGCTTCATGTTTCAGAAATACGATTAATGCTTTACATATAAAAAGCAAAAACTCACAATTTTAAACTTCCACATGTTTTTGAACTACAGAAATAACAAACCTCTTCCACATTATGGTAAACAGCTTGTTTGATGGACAGCTAGAGGCTGAATAACTGGCATGGGCCACGCTCTGTCAAATACATTTCCATTTGCACTAGGTATGACACTGTGACCTCAGCATAGCCAAAGAGCCAGAGGTGCAGGCATCGTAGAGCTGTGAGCCATCATGCACAGACAGCCCAGTCCTGTGACCTTTCACATGTCAATCAAACCTCTGTCTCAAACCAGCACTCAGCTAAGAAATCTCAGGATGTTGCTTGTTTACATGGAGGAACTGGGGGCAGAATGGAAACAAACATAGATTTTTACTCCAGTGACATACGTATTTCAAGGAATCTAGGATCCAGACAGAATCTAAATGTGCCAAGAATTGGCTCAAGGGACAAAGTCAGGGAGCTAAACTGAAAATTAAAATAAAAGCCAACATTAAAATGAAAAGTGTTCATGTTTTGATAGCAGCATGATGAAATTTTAAAATCATATCATCAAAATGCAAAAAAAAATAGTATTCAGACCAATGGTGGGGGGGGGGTGCAAAATCTGACATCCTAAATGGTTTAGTGCAGGGCGATGTGTGGTGTGGTCGACCATTCAACCAGTGAAACATATTCAACCTGTATTATCTCACAGTAACACACAACACTTTCATTTATTGATGACGTAGAAGATTCCACTTTGGAACAGATATATAAAGTTTTTCTGGTCATCAAAAAACCAGGCAAAATGTGCCTGAAATTGGTGCCTTTTCCTTCCCAAGTCACAGATTTGTGAGTATAGGGGAGCAATCAGTATGTGTGTAGGGGTGTTTTCACCAATTTAAAGATTTGTGTATGTCTTTTTCCTTTTTAGAGTTTAGCAGAGCTAAGAAAATTTCAAAGGGAATTTCAGGAATTGATCTTGGATAAAAACCAGTTCATGATTGGTCATATGAACTAATGGATTAAAATTAAGTTCATACAAATAGGGAAATTAAACCTATGAAATACTAACAAAAGAGGATTTCAATTACAAAAAAAAAATTAATTTTAATATTACCTTTTCCTTTCTGTTAGGGAACTAAACCCCTTCTTCAGCTCACAATACAGCTCAGAACAGTACATTTAACGTTTTTAAATTGAGAAATCAATAAATCAGTGTTTTTTTAACAGTAAACTTTTAAAATTATAGTAAAGATGATTATCCTATAAAAAAACTACCAAAAAAAAAAATAATATTCCACAACACTACTACGGTTAAACTATTGTACTACTGACTCACCATTCTTGCGCTCATTGAGGGGAGGAAGCCTCTGGCTAGGGTGCAAGGACAGTTCCCCCATATCGTGGGTCACAGCCTCACTCTGTGGACTAGGTGCCAGTATACCCCCCCTCCCAGCATCCCCCTGGTCCTCCATGACGGATCAGCCGGTGAAGAGGTGGCAACAAGCTTCTTACTTCAGATTCTGCAAAAGACAAAGCTGGTGTAAATCAGGCTGTTTTAAAAATACTTTCAGAATGAAGAGCAAATTATGAAATAGTTAATTGACACCTGGTTTGTATATTTGCTTTTGCCAAAACAAGCATGGAATTGGTGAGCCTACAGTATTTGTGTGCAGATAAATAAATAAGAGGCTCTCCAGACAGTGAGTGAATAGAGTGTGTGTTTGCTAGCCTATCATTAGTACAACTTGACATCATCTCAGTGGTTTATAAGTGAACCCAATAAAAACATTCACACATTTCTCAGCAAGGTTGCTTCTGGGAAATATTACCACATGAGCACAAACCATTATCATTCTTCCCAAGAAATCCAATCATTTATAAAGCTCTTGTCATGAGGACTGAGAAGCCAATGTTTGTCATTAAATTCAATCTAAAGAGAATCAATTCATATCGTTGGAAATATGAGTCCCTCTAAGATTCCTCAATAACTAATCCCACAGTTTTAATGTAACTGTGGTTTGTTTAAGACCAAATTATCAATGACTCAGGCTATTTATACAAAAATGCATTGGGTAACAGATTTTAGCACATGCGGCCAATGACCTAAGATCTCAAAATGTTTTTGGACCAGGATGTGGATGTCAAAACAAAACATGCCTGACATGGCCTCTTGGGTACACAGAGCATTTACTTATCAGTCAACCACAGCATTTATTGAGACTCTGGGCTCACTGGAAAAACCACACGGCCAATACTGAACCTACCTCAATGGTGTAATATCCAAGATCTGCTGAGAAATCGGAACATCTACCATGAGACGATATCAAACAGTAATTAAAAACTGAAGCCAGATGTTTGATCCTGTTCATATGTTTTACTTCAAAATGAGCAATGACTGCCATGTGTTGATCAAAGGAAAGACACATTGTGAACCCGCACAGGAGAATGTTTGGTTTAATTACAGACCGCTTTTGTGCTTAACTTCCTCAAAGACTGTCAACAGTTAACATTAACGTTCACTTTTCACCAACGACTCGTTCATAAACCCTGCAGGGCATCAATAATCTGTTAATGCACCTACAGACTTTAGTCAATCAATAATAAGCCAAGTATTCCATGGAAAGTCTGGAGTGAAAGAAATGATTCGTCTTTTGACAATTATTACCTTAAAGAGCACTAAAGGAGGCCATTAAATGATAACTTTTTAAACATAGATTTTAGAGTACGAATCAATTACTTTATTATTTAGATGCAAGTTATAGTCAATGTCAATGGCCCTAACGCAGGGTTGTCAAACTTTGATAATAACAATAATTCCGCAGTAATAATATTGAATGATAACATTGAACATTTTGGTCTAATTGTTATTTTGGGTGACATGGTGGCGCTTTTTTTAAATTTCCTACAAGTTTAGGGCTTGTATTAACGTTTAAACCAGGGGTGTCAAACTCATTTTCACCGAGGGCCACATTAGCATAATGGCTGTCCTCAAAGGGCCAGATGTAACTTATAAATGTAAAACAATGTAACCGAATGTAATGTAAAATAAATGTAACTACTCCTTAATGTTAAACAACTCATTATTTATAACTTATTCAAGTGACAATTTAGTTTGTGAAAACCCACATAACTAATACAATCACTTGGATCAAACTGTCCAAGTGAATAAAGAAAAGTTGCATAATGAAAAAGCTGTGTAGCTGCTTGTCTCCTCAGCCAGCTGTGTTTTAAGATTTTCTGCGAGTTCTTTCACTCGGTCCGCGATGGTGTTTCTTGATAAACTGACATTTTTAAAAGTTTGTAACACACCTGCTCACAGACCTTCAGCATGCACTGCTTCAAAAACACTCCCTCTGAAAACGATTTGGAAGCGTGAGCGATTTCTTCAGCCACAATGAAGCTAGCTTTCACTGCGGCCTCGTTTTTGGCTGTGGATTTTATGAACAAACTTTGCTGTGACCACAGCTTGCCTTTCAATCCTTGGGCAATGTATTGAAGGCTAGCTTTAGCGTACGTAGCTCCGTGTTTGGTGTCACAATATCGACGCAGACTGTACTCTTTGACAACCAACACCGCCTCGTAACATCATCTTTTATCATCAGGCTCAAGAAACAGACCACAGATAAACACTTAGCTGTGCCCATTTCAAATCCTGAAATTTATTTGAGCGTGAGAAATCACTCAAATGCGTGAGTCTTACGTTAAATGTGTGTGAGTTGGCAACTCTGAATTTTCACTCAACAACCGTTGCGACTACCATTGGCCAAAGGCATTGTGGTAAATGTAATATTTTATTTTATTTTTTCGTTTTTTTTTTAGACATTCAAAACTTTTAAGCTCTCGCGGGCCACATTAGATTACATGGCGGGCCACATCTGGCCCACGGGCCTTGAGTTTGCCACATGTGGTTTAAACACACCTTTGATCTGGAAGTCTATTACAATACTCTATTCTTGATTTCGCTTTGATTTCATTTCTTTTTGTTGCTTCATTTCTTTTGTTAAAACTGCTGATTGCGATTGCTTTTTGCAATTGTTTGTGCATCTAAATATTAGGGGTGTAACGGTACGCTAAAATCGTATTCGGTTCGGTATAGTGTCTTGGAGAGCTCGGTTCGGATAATTTTTGGTACAAAACAATAAGAGCTTACAAAATCTTTATTTTGAATAGAATTCTTGCATACAATATATAAAAGTGACATATTTGGGTGATATTTTAAATAAATTGCACTCTATAAAGAAATACACATTTTTAAAATAAAAAATTAAATACTGCAACTACCGTATTTTTCGGCTCATAAGACGCACTTTTTCTTCCCCAAAACTGAGGGGGAAAAGTTGGTGCGTCTTATGGAGCAAATGCAGAGCGCCGCAAAGTCCGGTCACGGCCGTATGAGAGGCGTAAGAGCTCCAGAGCAAGGCCAAAGCCGCGGCCATATTTGTACACCCAGCGCTGACGTCATCGTCTACGGTAGCCGCAGCGGTGCTTCCGCATCCATACTCACGAGCTACAGAGCTGCCGTTTCTCATACATTGAACGTAAGACTCTCGCATTTGAGTGATCTCTCACTCTACAAACTCGATTTCTCACGCTAAAATACATTTCAAGATGTGAAATGGGCACAGCTAATAGTTTATCTGCGATGTTTCTTGAGCCTGACGATAAGATGATGATCGATCTGCATCGTCTTCAGTCTGTGAGGGTTTTTTTCCGCTAAACATTCACTTGGACAGTTTCACAAACTTGGACAGTTTGATCCTTCATTAATGGAGTTATGTGGGTTTTCATAAGCTGACAAAAATCTAAAGGATTTATATTATAACAGCAAGCATACAATTGTTTCCATGTGTTGACGTCAGGTGCACAGATGAGTGCTCTCTCTCTCTCTCTCTCTCTTGCTCGCGTGAGGAAAACAAAACGCTCTCAATGACTGAAACTCATCTTTAATAAACTCAAACTCAAATCATCTCTCAACGGTACATCTCACACATGTACATACGAGATAACAAACGTAAGTAACGTGCTCTGCAATTGGGTAGTGTTCCTACCGTAATGAACCAGGTAAGAGCGCATAAGGATCATATCGTAACACCATGCAACTGAATTGTCACTTGAATAAGCTATAAATAATGAGTTATTTAACATTAAGTAGTAGTTACATTTATTTTACATTAAAATAATTATTTATAACATTATATATATAATTAATTATAGTTAATTAATAAATAATTATTATTTTACATCTAGGGGTGCCCAGATTCTTTTAAAGGTTTAAAGGGGGGCTCGACTAAAAAAGTTTGAGAACCACTGTATTATTACTAATGTGAGGCAATCTTACTAGCTATTATTAGTAATGTAGTGACAATGTTACTGGCTATTATTAGTAATGTAGTGACAATGTTACTGGCTATTATTAGTAATGTAGTGACAATGTTACTGGCTATTATTAGTAATGTAGTGACAATGTTACTGGCTATTATTAGTAATGTAGTGACAATGTTACTAGCTATTATTAGTAATGTAGTGACAATGTTACTGGCTATTATTAGTGATGTAGTGACAATGTTACTAGCTATTATTAGTAATGCAGTGACAATGTTACTAGCTATTATTAGTAATGCAGTGACAATGTTACTAGCTATTATTAGTAATGTAGTGACAATGTTACTGGCTATTATTAGTAATGTGGTGACAATGTTACTAGCTATTATTAGTAATGTAGTGACAATGTTACTAGCTATTATTAGTAATGTAGTGACAATGTTACTGGCTATTATTAGTAATGTAGTGACAATGTTGCTGGCTATTACGGTATTACTAATGTTGGGGCAATGTTGCACTGGAACAGTGATGGTGATAACGAATGGTGGACTTTAGAATGATGAGTGGGGGCAAAGAAAAACATTTTTTACAGCATTTTTTTTGTTACTTTTACTGTTTACTGTCTGTTCATGTTACATGTTTGGCTATTAACTTTTACACAGTTGATATAAAATATTTTACAAAGTATTTGGTTCAGAATCTTTTTTTTCTGGATTTTCCTCTTTAAAAATTGGGTGCGTCTTATGTGCCGGTGCGTCTTATGAGC
>SRMA01024405.1:0-86021 GCA_007224835.1 Danionella cerebrum
TTTACTTCCTCCTCCTTCTGCTTGTCCATCATTTTCTCCGCCCAGTTTTTCTCTCACCTCTTCCCAATTGATCTCTTTTATGCCTAGAAACTTTTCTCCTGCTTTGACTATTATTTTGATTTTTTTCTGTTCTTTTGTTTGTCTGAGCAGCACAATTTATTACCTCTACCATGAAAAGTATAAATTCTTTCTTTTTCAAATGTAGTGTGTCTTTGCTCTCATTTCCTTGTGGGGTATTTTGCTTTTCTGTCTTTTTTATCACTGTTTTTGTCGTCTCATTTACCTGTTTTACTGCTTCTGCATATGTAATTCCTTTTGTTGTTTTTATCATTTGTACTTTTTCTGCTTTTCTGCTTGCTTCACAGCCCCTATATGCTGCACTGTGGTTTCCTCCACAATTAACACACTTTATTTCTGCATCTTTTTTGCATTTGCCATATTCATGATCTCCAGCACACCTTCCACATTTAATCTTGCCTCTGCAGTTGTTTGCAATATGTCCAAATTTCTGGCATTTGAAGCATCGGAGCGGTGGTGGGATGTATGGCTTCACTTGGTAGCTGAAGAAACCAAAGAATACCTTGGTTGGCAGTGTTTCCTGGTCAAACTGTAGCATAACAGATAGACTGTCGCATCTTTCTCCATTTCGGTTTGTTTTTAGTCTTTTTGCAGTATTTATCTTTCCTCCTTTTATGTTACTTATTATTTCGTCTGTTTTTATTGTTGTCGGTATTCCTGTAATGACTCCTCTGGCATATTTTCTCTCTTTTGGAATTGAACAAGTTACCTTATTTCCCTCTATTTTTTGAGTTTTGATAGCTTTGTCTTGTTGCTCTTTGTTGCTACATATTACTAGCATTTGTCCGTCTCTCAAGACTCTCATTTCTCTTACTTCTCCTATTATTTTGTTAATACTTTTTGTTAACCCTATTGGGTTCCACTTTGTAAATGATGCTCCCTCTTGGTTTAGTTTTATGAAAACTTTGAGTTGCGTCTCTTCCTGTTTTTTAATTGTCGTATCGCTGTCTGAACTGTTTGTTTGCACTGACTGCGAATCTGATGTTAGGTTTGACTTTTTCCTCTTTCGGGAATACTCCTTTTTGCTCATTGTAGCGTCACCCTTTACTTCCTTTGTTTTAACAAATTCATAATTTCCTTCCTCCATATCCTCTCCACTTTCGTCCCAGTGGTTTGCATATTGATTTTCTTCCCAAGTCGCGCTAGTTTTCCTGCTGATCGCTTTCTTTGGTTTTCCAGGGGCATTTCTTCCATCTTCATCCGCCGAGTTGTCGCTGCTTTCCGCCATCTCCACGCGGCCGTCTCGCTCGGTCCAGTACTGTGCTTCCACGTGACATTTTCAATGCCATTCGTTCGCTGATGTTGTTTTAATTTAGGATTACCTTTAAATGTGTCTTTGTTTTGTTTTGGGTGTATGGTAATTAAATAAATGAATTAATAAATTTAATAACACAAATAAAAATAAATAAACAAAAAAGTCCCCCTGTATTTTGCGCTCCACTTGTCATGTCTCTGTTCCCCACCAGAGGGGCGCGCCCCACACTTTAAGAAACTCTGGTTTGGGCGAAGATCCTCAGCTCTACTACACAATGCTGACAGTTATTTTTGGGTATTGTTGTTTTAAATGTGAACAGTATGATGGATTTAATGATGAATTCTTTTCTGGACTTCAGAATCATCCATGAAGATGGTTATTCAGAAGACGAGTGCAAGCAGTATAAGGTGGTGGTTTACAGTAACACCATCCAGTCCATCATAGCCATCATTAGAGCCATGGGACGCTTGAAGATCGACTTTGGAGACACTGCGAGAGCGGTACCTTTTTAAACTGCACACAACCCTACCCATAAACAACTCTAAATGACATCTCTGGCCTAAATGGAATTTGAGGACAGCGTTACATTGGGAGTGGTCATTTATTAAGCCATGACTTTCTATATCAGGTTACTATTTCTTTGATTTTTAAGATACTTTTTTTTGGCAAAGCATTTATTCTTTGTGTTTTTGGATTATAAAGTAGAGAGTGACAGGAAGTGAGAGAGAGAGCATCTGATGAACTTATTTATTTATCCCCATGTCTTATAAAACAGATTGAAGGCAGGGTTTGGTGATGTCTTGAATCCGGTGCGTACATTTGAATTGACTATTGGTGGCCGGTTGTGTTGCATAAAGGCGAGAATAAAGCAGATAAATGCGTGGAAACAAAGACTTGAAACAACAAATATTTGAATTAAACGTTTAACGAGATATACTAATCGACTTTCTGCCCATTTGTTAACTTCTGCTTATCCTCAGGATGATGCACGGCAGCTGTTTATGTTGGCTGGCACTGCAGAGGAAGGGGTCATGAGTTCTGAGCTCTCCGGGGTCATCTGTCGACTGTGGAGGGATGAAGGGGTGCAGATGTGTTTTACCAGATCCCGGGAGTATCAACTCAATGACTCAGCAGCTTAGTAAGTGTGCCATCTCGAGCTGGACCCAAATCTTTCAATAGATAGTGAAGTTATTAATATTTAAAAGTGCAAAATTAAAACATGTTACAGTTTTGCTCATAAGTTTTAAAATCTATTTTTCAGAAATTATTAATGATACAATTTTTCCCACTCATGGTTAGTGTCTGCCTGAAGCCATTTAAAAAAAAACTACAATAACAGACACTTTCTGAACGACCCTGACCAGAAAAAGGGTTTGAGTGGCTAGTAACCATCCTCGCCTAGTTTGTTTGTAATCAATGTTTGTGAATACTTTCTGGGCTCCTGATAGACCCTTGCCTTCTTTATCCAATCAAGCAAAGTGCTGTTAAAGGATCTACGGGAAAAGGTACTTTAAAAGTTGAACTTTAAAAAACTAAAAAACAGAAAAGGGGTAATAAAATGAAATCAAAGGAACTGGGAATGCCAATCAGCAGTGTCCAAACTCTGATTAAGAAGTGGAATGCGAGACATTCTGTTGTAAAAAAGATCTGCTACAACTGCCAGAAAAATTGTTAGGGGTGCAAAGAAATCAATAGTTTACAGGGTGTGTAAATTTAGAGCATAACTGTATTATGGAAGTGTTTTACGCTATATGATACTTCTAAACGCAGTTCACTGTTTTATTAAAGCCAGTAATATTACAAAGACAATTTAGGAACAATGTTTATGGAAATTGGTTTTAAATTCAACACGTTTTCAATGAGAAAATGCCGATGTTTTTTTTTGGCTCGAGTTGTTTAACAGTATTTTAGAAGATTGATTGAATTGACTTGAACCCAAATCCTGCTGAAAACCCAGACATGTCTTGCTTGTACAGACTCATTCAACTTATTGCTTCTGCGTAGATTCCAGCTTGATCTTGTAGAGATTAGTGGTTTTCTCAGTTGCCTCGCAAAAATTTTTTCCTTTCAGATTTTTCCATGCAACTGTCATTCTTTCGCCGTTTTTTCAGCTTTAGTAGCCACTAAGAATGTTTCCAGTGATATTAATCAAGAGTAACGTTCTCCCCTCTCAGTGAACCCTTTAGGCACTGAAGCCTCTGCACAGAATAGAATACAGCAGAGCTTTTGTGCTCCTGCGTTGTACTATGTTTTAAAGGTTGTATATTTAAAGAGTATATAGACCAATCTGGTTTTATTAATCAAGTTTAGTTTGATTAGCAGTGATGCGGTTATACTTTAAAAACAAACATAAATAGCCATTTTTGTTTTTATGATTTGCTGCAAAATTAGCTAAAATCCGGGATTGATGTCCACTTCATTGGAAACATGGCTAATTGTAGTTTACTGCTTACAAGATACACCAGCAGTGGTTAACAAGGGTAGCTGTTTGGCGGCCATCTTGAATTCAGATAAATCTTACTTACAGTTACAACAACTGACCCCCCCCCCTCCCAAAAAAAAAAACAATTAAATACCCTCGAAAGAAAAAAAAAACTGAATTCATATAATTTTTGTGCTGCATGTGGCTTTCTGGTTCTATAGCTGTGGTGATTATAGTTGCACAGATTTTCCTCTCTCTGATTGGTTCTTGGCATATAGAGGGTTTTGCCAGCAAATAGAAGTGGAGTTTTTATCAAAAACAGATTTTAAAGTGGTTTCTGAAAACTATTTATTGAGAGCATTGACTACTTTTCCAACATTATGTTTGAATGAATGTTTTTATAAGGTGTTTCATTTCCAGTAGACATATTAAAATGGCTGCATGTTATTTAAATCCTTCTAACAGTGCTCAGCATAAATAAGTACACCCCACTATATTAATCAGAAAATGCTTCAGTTTCCCTTCAGAATCAACATTTTCTATGCGATACGATAATAAAAAATATGTCGCTGATCGAAAACCAGAGTGTTTTGCACACACAAAAATGTGAGACCATTTTGCAAAATGAGTACACCCCAATTATAATCGTAGATGAAAAGCCACACTTAAGACTATAAAAGGTTGAATATATAATAAATGTATGATTCATTTAAGAGGTGTCCAGCAAACAGGTGACTATAAATGGGTATTGCTTAAGCCCTTTCCATTTCATGCTGTCAGCAATAGCTCCCCATGGAAGAAAAATGTCACAAAATCTAAGAAAGGAAATAATTTCTTCTCACAAAAAAGTTTAGGGCTGCGAGAAGATCAGCAAAATACTGTAGCAGTAATATGTACAGAGATATCTAGGTCGTCATGCCCTTTTCCAACACGATAATGATCCAAAATGCACATCTAAAGGTACTGCTGTATTTCTTAAGAAGAGGAGGGTGAAGGTGATTGAATGATCTGATCTGAACCCCCTGTGGGTAATTCTGAAGCGACATCCGGGTTTATTCTTGTACAATGGAAAGATAGATGTTGCAATATGTCGCCAACAAAAAGAAATCTAAATCAAATCAACAATCAACACCCTTTGCCAGCAAAACATGGATTCCATCTGCCCAAAAATACAATTATTCAGAAGAAGAAGTGCAGTTTTAAGAGTTGAGCAAATTAGTTATATAAATAGAGTCTTATAAGGAGAAATATATTCTTCTGGCGGCCTTCTGAAAGATCGCTAATGGAATAGTTTTCATTTTGTGTCTCTCACTTGTGGTTATCTCTCTTATGCAGCTACCTGAATGATCTAGAGAGGATATCACAGCTCGGTTACATGCCCACTCAACAGGACGTACTGAGGACACGAGTCAAGACCACTGGTATTGTGGAGACACACTTCACTTTCAAAGAGCTATACTTCAAGTCAGTCTTGGCTCAGTCTCTTTCTTTCTTTTGCTCTTTACCGCATCCTCATCAGCGCACACTTGTGTCCACACAGGATGTTTGACGTGGGTGGCCAGCGTTCTGAGCGCAAGAAATGGATTCACTGTTTTGAAGGGGTCACCGCGATCATTTTCTGTGTGGCGCTGAGTGACTATGACCTGGTGCTCGCTGAAGATGAAGAGATGGTGAGTTTGCATCAGGGCTTTTTTTTGCAGCTCAAGTGGCCGTGAACTGTAGGGTTCTTCATGTTGTTCTGTTCTGAGATCCACTTATAGTTATATCAATGGGTGTTTTTATAGACATTGACTCAAGGCATCGTTCTCAATAAATCACAGATATCTCTCCTCAGCTCTTCTATGGGTGTTTCCTTTTTTTACTAAATGTGGTGTTTATTATTACAAGTCTGACTTAGGTTACCACCAGAGAACTTTCCCTTTTTTCAGGTTTTTATCCGTTTTAGATATAAATGGACTAGATTACATCAACAACTGTAGGAGCAAGGATTAAACATGTGATGGAAAAAGATTCAAAATGAAATTTGAGCAGCACAGGTTCAAATTTAATTAATTTTATTGTTTTTAACCTGGAAATTAGCATTGATAAATGCTATTTTTGGATTGTTTAACAAGAGATTAGTTATAAACAAGTGTCAGTCTTTGGCTTTCCCCCTTGTTGTGTAATAGGTAGGGACAGATCCTGCTGTTCATCGACTGACCACTAGAGACTGACTCCATAGTGAGTCGCTCCTGTAGATATCACTGTTAAAATGCCTAATTTTAAAGCATATATATCTGTTTGTTTAAGATATATTAAGCTATTCATTTTTCTAAATATGAACCGCCATTTTTTACTATTCTAAAGTAACCCATTTCCAGTCGGAAGCCCATGTGTGACACTCATTCCATGTTTTGTACGGTTAATGGTTATAACGGATACAATATGTTTATGAACAATTGCCTGTAATTTGGTGACTGTATGGCCCAGCACACAACTCCAATACTCTGCTGCTGTAGTTTTAAATGAAATTGTTATTGAATATTACTTCCAAACCAAGTAAGAAGTCCCAAAAAACAAGGTTTCAGACAATTTATCAAAAAGCGCAGCTTTATTTAACTTAAAAATTGGTCCGCTTAACACATCACTTCAGCATTTCTATGAAAGAATGGAAGGAAAAAGTAAAAAGGAACCTTGTTTCTTGCCTCAGTGGTGTAGTGGATAGGAGTAATGAGTAATTTCCAAGCGTCTCCCTTCTCTGGTGCTCTCATTCACTTCCTGTCTTATTTTTATTGTCCAACAAACGGAAAAAAGTGACCCATGTGACCCTAACAAAGTAATGCGTAATTTGTTTTTTCTCATCTGTCAATGAAGATCTGACTTTAATTTGTCCACAGAACCGCATGCATGAGAGCATGAAGCTGTTTGACAGCATCTGCAACAACAAGTGGTTTACGGACACCTCCATCATCCTCTTCCTCAATAAGAAGGATTTATTTGAGGAAAAAATCAAGAGGAGTTCTCTCATCATATGCTATCCGGAATACTCTGGTGAGGTTAAATGATAGCAAAACTTTGCTTACTTTTGAATTATATTTGGAATTTTTAGGTTTACTATTTTTAAAATCCTCCAGATTAGCATTTTTAGTATAGTTTAGCACAGATTATTGAATTTGATCAGACCAGCAGTATTATAGTTTCAAATTATCGTATTGTACCAAATGTTTCCTGTTCAAAATGTGACTTATATACATCAGGTTTTACAGCGAGTTTAAAATGAAAAGTTGTCTATGCTAAGCTATGCTAAATGTGCTACCAGCAGCAGATCTGGAGAATGGTGGAATAGACTCAAAAATTACTTTGTGGGGGGAGATGGAGACTGATCCGGTGTCTTTTTAAAACGTATAAAAGTGCAGGCAATACCATTTTAAAATGCCTGTTTAACAACAATTATATATGATGGAACAATAAATCCATTTGCATGTGCAAACAGAGGAGTTAAAACTTCTAACGCATCACAGCGTAATGTGTAAGCGTACATATTTAATTTTTTTTCTTTTGTTTATACAGCTTAAGTGCATATCACTAGCACCTGCACATGAGTATACTATACTATATAAAAACCCTAAATATGACCATATATGTGGGAAATGTAATTATGTATAATATAAATATATACTTTAATCATTTGTGCATACTTTCTTTAAATCATATTAACTTTATTTCACTTCCCAAAGATCACTGCGTTTGTCTCCTATATATATATATACTGAAATTTCTTATCCAACCAATGATTTTTAAAAGAAAATCATGAAAATTTCTCAGGGGGGCCCACACCTTTGAATGAACATCAAAACAAAACTATTTACAAATTCATGTGATATTGTGCATAAAGACAATGTTTTTCCATTTTCTCCATTCTCATGTAAACAAACAAACTGCAATGAAAACATTTAAAATACATTTACTGTGTTTTAAAAGCATCTTGTGCAGCTTTATTACATTAATATGTTACAGGTATAGCGCTAGAACATTTCTGTATTTAAATATGTGGAGAAAGAAAACTATTCTTTTCTATGGTTTATTGCAGTTTTGGTACTTTATTAAATTATTTTGAAAAAAACCCTCCATATTTAATATTAAAATGGGATTAATTGCTTGCATTGATGTATGGCAAATTAGCATATTCCAAAAATGGCACCATATCAGGTAGAAATGTATTATACTTGGTTCTATGGCAGGTTACAAAGGGTTAACAAGGTTCTAAATGACTGAACCCCTCCTTGCACGTCCTCTATGTGCCGCGATGATTGGATCATAGCTCTTCACACTCGAACTCCAGTGGCAAACTACTACATACCATGCTTTTAATCCAAAATGCATTTCCCCATCATGTGACTCAGGAACAAGCTCCTACGAGGAAGCAGCAGCCTACATCCAGTGCCAGTTTGAAGACCTGAACAGAAGAAAGGAAACAAAGGAGATCTATACACATTTCACCTGCGCAACAGACACTAAGAACGTACAGTTTGTGTTTGATGCTGTCACTGATGTCATCATCAAGAATAACCTCATAGAGTGTGGCCTTTATTGAAACCTCGACACTCTGCTGAGGCAAGTAAAGGCAACGGCCGCAACAGAAACAAGGTTTTTGTTGGATACATTTTTGTTTGTAAAATTGGTGAATGATTAGGGAAAAGGTTTTTTTCATAAAGAAATAATGTCACGGTTATTTGCACCAAAAATAGTTTAGACCCCCCCAAAAATCTGAATAACTCTTAATAAGGGGCTTATAACCATTAAAATCTGCATTTTTTAACATTTAAAATGCTAAAAAATATGCGTATTTTGCTTCGGACAAGAAATTTGAAACTCATCTCCTCATTGGAGCTACAACCATCAAACTTTGACAAAACATGCCTACTGGTCTGACTCAGGTTGCTATAACTTTACAGGCTGGTACCGCGAAAGGAACTCTGGGTATTTGTAGAGAATTCTGGGAAAGTTTCCCTTGATTTAACTCAAACTTTATAAAACTGTAACTCGAACTGAGAAACTTGAAGAAACTTCAAACTGGTCTCACTTGTGGAGGTTAGTTATGTTAATAATAGTAACAACTTTTTATGACGTCACTGACACATCCCTAGCAACAAAACTGTTTACTCTAGCAACCACATTTACTGAACTTTTATCTTAGCTTTGATAAATGACAGAGACATGGGGGTTGGTTCATATAACCATATAGTGACAAGGACAACATTGTATTGGTACTGACTCCTCCATAGCAACCAGATTGTTTATCCTAGCAACTATTACATAATCTCTATGTAAGCTTTGGAAATTCCTTTAAAATGGTAACATCAAAGTTTGTGTAGCCATCTATTTACACTAATGGACCATGCACATTATTCTAACTAAACCTTTTTCTCCCCTACAGTTATTTTTTGGAAGTTTCAGACTCTCAGCAGCTGGTCCTTGTTAGTTTTATCAATTATCACTGGTGTGGGATGAGTAGGAGGCGCTGGTAACCCACTGAACTCGCTCTTGAATTTTATGTGGAACCTACAGAGTGGCCATGGACTGCATTTCAGACTGGACATCTCTATATCTCTTCTGCTTTCTATTAATTTCATCCCCAGATCAGCTTCATTCACTTTTTGTTTTCTTTCACATGAACCAATTTTTAGAACAAAATTCACTTCAGCCTTTCTCATCTGGCAGATTTTTATTTTAATTACAGCATGGTTAGATCCAAACACATTGAGTGCATTTACAGTGAAGGCTCAGTAATCTGATAATCTGTGCAAAATGCATATCTGGTATCGGTTTATTTCTCAAATTGATCAGAACAGGCAGATTTTGCACAATAAACTGCAGCAAAGACTTTCTGCAACAAACTGAAGACTGTCTAACAGCATTCTAGGCATTTTTAGAATACAAATGTCAATTTGTCCTCTGGTTTGGGCATTTACAGTGTATTGTAACCAAACAGAGGTGTAACAGCAGAGCTTTATATACATTGTCTCCTGCCATTTTGAGCTTCCTGTGAAAAATCGGTCAAAATTAAGTCACATGTAAGTGTGTTTTTTGTCAAGTAACATACCAGTTTATTTGAAGTAAACGGATTACTAATGTACATTTAAACACACAGACTATATGAGCTTCATTTTTATAAATAACTAGATAAATATATTCATGATTTGGGTCTGTCTTTAAAATGAGTGTCTATGTCAAGTGTGAGGCATTTTGAGTTTTGTTCGAGGAGAAAGTGATTTTCTCAATTTAAAGAAAGCATTCTATGTCTTACAAAAGTAATTTTAAATAATGATGTGATAAAATGGATTAACTCACATTTTACTGTATTCAGCTGGTATAGTTAAGATATAGCTACCAATCTCTGGCACTGACACTTTTAAAATAGAAAATATATAAAATATTTTTACTTATTAATCAGGCTAGTGTCATTAGATAAAACACAATAACGTTTTCGGTAATCTTTAGATAAATTAATTATAGAGATTAATATGATGTTGACAAACCCCTTGCAGGTATACCATTCCACTTTGGGCGGATAGATACTACTGTTGATTAGAACTCTTTTGTTCTGATACATCTCAAAGTGAGGTCAGAAAGGTCAGAACTCAGTACAGGACAATCGGGTTGTTTAGCACTACACTCACTCAAGTCTTTTTTGACCTTTTTGACGCATGGTCATGTTGGCACTTAAAGGGACACATTAAAGCTGTTTCCACACAGTTAGGTTCATTGAATTTTCTGAAATCTTCTTGAGCTTCTTTGACTTGAACCCAGGGATAGCTTCTGGAAAACAACCTTGTACCATAACCCCCTTCCAACAAACTTCCTTGAGACAAAACCAGATGTGTTCATCTGCACGGTTCAATGGTACAGTAGCATCTTGCTTTAGATGATTACATTTGCATTGCACTTGGTGACGTATGGCTTAGATGCAGCCCCATTGAAACCCATTCCATAAAGCTTTTCAACTTCATTCTGAATGTCAAGTGAAATATAGACACTGCCTCAACATCCATTGTTGTAACCACTTTGACATATGTTTTTACAGACAGTTTGCTATAGCTATTTAACAGAGAAACTTTATTTTACTGGATTAACCATCACTATATTTTCTCTAATGTAGAGATGATCTTCTTTGTAATGCAAAAATATTGAACCTGTATGAACAAATGTCATGAAAACAGCCAAGATGCACTGTAAAAAATGACATTTGAAGTAAATCAACTGCAGTAAGTTTTGCACTGTCACAATGATCAGTAGGTTGCCTTTATTACAGTGTGCTGTGATGTGTGTTTTGTTTAATCCTGTGGATTTCTCTAATATAAACCAGCCGAGACAATGTGATCTGTTTTCCAACATCAGTATTCAATTTATAGGTTTTTAATTTTAAGGTTTTTTTGCATGTGATGCATAATAATTCCACAGATGATGTACCATTTGAACTAGCCTGGATTCATCCAGAAGTTTGTTGGAAATCGCTTTATTTTAAACAAAGCAATGTGGAAAAAACTGACAGTCATTAGCAAATCAAAACACAGGTTTTGATTTGTGGCATTACGCTGTATATAAAAAAGAATGACTTGGGCATTGTAATTGAATAAATTGTATATTTGAACAAAAAGAAAACAAGTAGTAATTGAAAGTAATATTATTTTAATCCACTCTATAAATTAAAACGATTCGATTTAAAACTTTTCCGTTTTTTTTCCCGTTGCCTCTGTTCATTTTTTTATTTTTTTCGCTATCTCTCATGACGGATGGTTTAATGGGAATGCCAACTCATTGGTCAGCTGCATCTGGGAAAGAGTTCTAGACTGAATCCCCATTGGTCAGCTGGTTCAGAGCCAACAGATTCATTTATTTTCCTCATATTGTTTTTGGTTGCACAGCCATATCTGGTGGTGTGTTGGATATTTTACCACTTATTTGATCAGCCATAAAGCCATTCATTTTGATTTCCCACTGTGACAGAAACTGTGTTTCATTGGAAATCATCTTCAGCTATCAACAATGTTTAAACACATTACATGATTAATGGCATCACAGTGTGGGATTTCAAGAGGATGCATAGCTAATTTCTGTAAACAATGGCCTTAAACAATGGCTTAAAATAATGCTTTTTTATGACTAAAACAAGAGTTAAAAGCCTCCATGAGTGCTACTGCCAGTTATTAAAATCATGTTTTGAAGTAATATTTATGGCCTAACAATTTCAGTGATGTGGAAGTTAACAGACACCAACAACAAGTGGAATTGATGCAAGTCTTTATTTCATGTGCCTACATTTACATTCCAGATCATCTCCATACTTTTAGACATGAGGTTTAAAACAAAGCAACAGGCCATTCTAGAGGTTTTACTGGTACTGTAATACTTTATCATAAATATATATTTAGGTCTCCAGATATATTTTATATAGATTTTCCCCTACTCTTATTTACAAAACGTTCTGCCCTACTGTGTTTGGGGCTGAGAAAAAGCCATCTTACAGATTGTTTGAGATCAGGTCTTGCAAATTTACATTTTCTAACTGCAACCATGTGATCTGATGTCACACTACTATGTTGTTTATACAGCGAAATTATTTCAATTAAATTTACTTTCTCTGGAAATGAATGAAAAAAAAATCTATCGATCAAGCCTCTATAGGTTTGCCGTTAAAACACAGGAAAGGAAGCTTCTCTACAAGCGTCAAAAAGTCCCCTCTCTTTGGTAACCCCTCTCTCACTGACTCTAGTACTGCTGGATGTGTTTCAGAGTCCCTTTGCAGAGCGGAGGCCGGTAGTCTAATCTGGGTCTAGTCTCAGAGGTTTGGGTGGTGTGTCGAGGTTGTTCTTTGCCCACTCTTGACTGCTTGCGGTAGAGTTCATCTTCATGCCACCTGTGGATGTTCTTTTGTTACCGTGGCAATTGCACCAGAGTAAATCCAATCATTTATGTGGGACTGGGGTGGAAAATCTGAGGAAAAAAGATCATTTAAAAATGTTATCACATATCTGCCAGGATATAACCAGTGGTCAATGGATATTAACCAAATAAAAAAACTGATTTTACGACAAATGAACTCTAAAGTAAAAAAAAGAGGCCACAGTAGTAGGAATTTGGAGAACCCAAATTCTGTATTTGGAAAAAAAGTGCGACAAGTTGTGCCAAATTAATGTTAAATTAAAGTTAAAGAAATGGTTAAATTAGTTAATGTTCTCAAATTGAATTTTTTTCACTATTTTAGTCTCATTTCCTGTTCTTTTTTACTGATTCAAACCACTCATGATGGAAACAAATCAATTGAAATGTTTCTAATCAAAAGTAAACAGTGATCTAACATAAGTGTGAGTAGTGACTTAATATATACTTAATTATGTATTTTAATCAAACGTACCTTTGAAAAAGTGGATGCTGTTTAGAACAGACCACAGTCCTTAAGGTTTTCTTTGATGATAATGTCTGTCACGGCATTAAACACAATCTCAACGTTCTTTGTGTCCGTGGCACAGGTCAAGTGCGAGTAGATCTCCTTCACACCCTTCTTCATGTTCAGATCTTGGAACTGAGTCTTGATGTAGTTGCTGGCATCTTCGTATGTGTTTGGACCTGAAAAGAATGCAACATCTTGTCAATATCCGCTCCTACCAGTTAGAACCCTGGAAACTGAAGTGCACCAGTACTATGTCTCTGCCCTTGAATGTTAACTAATTGGCTGCAAATCACTTGATCATCAACCTTCAATGAACACCCCTGAACTTTCTTTCAGATAAGTCATTAGGATGTGTTGGAAGGTAGATGATCCAGGACATTGTGTCTAATGTCTCTGCCCTAGACATTAAAGCAAATGGACTTCAAATAAGTCGCTATAAAAGCAAAAAGATAGGAAGACACACTTTGAACAGATCAGTGATGTGGTTGAGGACTTGTGTAAGGATCTGAATCATAAATCATCACTCATGAATTCAGGGCTTGAGCTGATCAAAATTTAAATATCAGTCCACTCGCATAAGCTATGATTGCTTCAGATGACTCATTCTGACCTTTTTTTGATTGTTTATGTGGTTTTTATAATAACCATTTCTGTCTATTGTTTGCAAGAGTGTCCAAAAATGAATGTTATATTTTTTAAAGTTAAGTTGTTGTTAAAGAAAAGCCATGACCCACCATCGTAGTCAGGGAAACAGATGCTCAGGTGCACTTTCTTGATCTTCTCCTGGAAGAGATCTTTCTTGTTGAGGAAAAGCACAATTGAAGTTGTGGCGAAGAACCTGTGGTTGCAGATACTGTTGAAAAGATGAAGACTCTCGTGCATACGGTTCTGGGAATGAAGGAACACAAGATGAGAAGATGAGGGGCACTTTAATTAAAGAGTATTTCACATAACCACAAAAAAGTTTATTTCAATTATATTCTAAAAGCTACATTGAATATAAAGCTAGGATAAGGGTTCCAAACTCTTTGCAGTAATGCCAATGAAAAACTATTTTTATCTCCCAGAAGAACCTTCAGATTGGAAAGTTCCACTAAATCGACTTTGTCTAAATCAAACTAAATTGATTTGTCTTTGGAAAAGGTTTTTTAATCCCCCATCTTTTGGACCAAAAGTGGACTAAAAGTCCAAATTTATGATTATTATTTAAAATTGTGCCTGGAGATAGGCAACGGCAGAACCCTATGCCCCCAAAAGGGAATAAACGGGTTGCAAAACCTTTTTGTTTTTTTTTTGCTTCCAAAAGAACTTTTAAACAGGGAAGTTTAACAAAAAACACATTGCCTGAAAAGGAAAGTTAAAATTGGAAGCCTTAAATAAAAAGACCAAATTTGTTCAATAGTGTATGGAAAGTGTATGGAAAAATAGTGTATGGAAAGTTATACAAAAATAATACATTTATCATCTGGCGAATAAACCTTTCAACAATACAGATAACTCTTAAACCCTTAAGCACCTCTGAAAGAGTAGTTCGGGTATTGATGGTTCTTTACAGGATTTTCTAAAGGAATTTGGAAAACACTCAGAACTTACCACTTCATCATCCTCTACCAACACCATGTCATAAGCACTGAGGGCTCCACAGAAGATGATGCAAGTGACACCTTCGAAACAATGGATCCATTTCTTTCTCTCAGACCTCTGGCCACCCACATCGAACATCCTACAGAATTAAAGGATTGGAACTGGTCTTAATGGTTGCTAACATGCTCCTCTCAAGTGAAACGTGTTTACTAGTATTTAACAGCAGAATCACGTTTTTCTGTGTCAGAGGAAACAGACCTGAAGTGGAGCTCTTTGCAAGAGAACTGTTCCTCGATGATACCAGTGGTCTTGACTCGAGATCTCAGCACATCCTGCTCAGTTGGCATGTAGTCAGGTTTGCAGATTCGGTCCATCTCATTCAAGTAGCTGTGGAAGAGTCATTTAGTGAGATCGAAGGACGTAGAAATCTACGTCTTCTGATGTTGCTGGGGATGATGAGTGTGGTACTCACTATCCAGCAGAGTCGTTCAGCTGGTACTCAGCAGCTCTCTCAAAAGAGGCCTGCACACCGGAATCCTTCCATAGCCTTTTGATCACATCTGCCAACTCTGGAGGCATGGTGCCCTCCTCAATGGAGTCAGACAAGTTCTGGAGCTTCTGACCATCCTCCTACAGGAGACAAAAAAGTCCTTATCATAAGGTTAAGTTTGTGGTAGATCAAATGCGTTGACGGGGATTCTACCATTACAGAAATACTCTTGACCAGAACTTCTTTAAATCCCCAATTTCTTGTTTTCAACTTATTAAACAAAGCACATATCTTCTAAAGGGTGTCTAAAAATAGAAAACGACTGAAGATGTCCTGTCCAGCATCTGGAGGACTTATGTCCTTCACCTCAATGCAGAGATTCAATTTTGGTGAAGCATAATTATATTACTGGTTTATCTCCAGGGACATATTTTTCTGTTAATTACAAAATTGTAGTTTTATGTCACAATTTTACAGAGACTGCAATGGGTGAGGATTTGAGGGGTTTGGAATGTGTGACTCCATCATTAGTCTTGGTTGTAATATTCATGCAAACCTGAGCAGATGGTGCTCCAAAGTTGATTCCCAGCATCTCCATGCCTCTGATGATGGCCAGAGCAGACTGGAGAATGTTGCCAAAGATAATAGATCGAAATTCCAATTGTTCTTCTTTCGTATAACCACCTTGATGCAGAATCCTTTGGATGGGAACAAAAGAGTTTTGTAGATTTCCACCAATCAGGTTTAGTCAAGGCTTGGCTGCACATTAACAGACCAATCAGCTTCTAAGCAGTTTTTAAATTTGCATATGTTTAAACTCACTTCATTTGTTTTACAATGGTGCTCTTCCCTGATTCACCAGCACCTACAAGACAGAGAACATGTGAAGATGATACAACCCTTTAAAAATCAATGAGACCCTAGACACTCACCCTAAAAAATAAAGCTCAATTCAAATGTTTCCGAACACTTTTATGTGAATAATTCTTTTTTTCTCTCTGCGTTTCATGGTTGTGTGTGTTCTAATGTGGTGTTTGTCCTTTAAACCTCTTTGGCGTTTCACCAATATTCAAATATAATGATTATACGTCAAATCATTGGATAAAATTGAGCTTCATTCAAATGGCTGGATTTGCTGTTTGTGTGTGGTTATAATGGCAAGCTCAATGTCAAATGGCAGGTAATCTTTGAAGAAAAACTCATAGGTTGTCATTGATGGTCAGGTCAGAGGAAGGCTTATTAGCCTGCTTATAAAGTGACCCAATTGGATTTGAGTTAGGGAAAGCTTCTCAGGAGATCACTGACACTTCATCTCGGAGCTTCAGTCAGTCCAGGGCAAGAGGGAGGGGCTTAACCATCTCCAGTAGCAACTGTCACTCTCACATGCCCTTTACATCCAAAGTTAACCATAGCCATGGTGATGTGATAAGAGTTTGTGCGTCATCCCAGTTACATGCCACTCAGCCCGACTGCTTAGTTTAGAAACTAAATTAGATTAGATGGAGAACTCCTTTCTGCTGCAACTCTTCTGCAGCACATTATTCTTGAATTTGAAAGGATATGTGGATTTCATGAGAGTAGCTTCCGTCAACCAGCTTTTAGATAAAATATGAAATCATCACATACTGTTTTTTGTAAATAACGTAGAACATTTATGTAATTTTTGTGCAAAATAAATTATTATTTTGTAGAACATGCATCATTTTCTGCTTTGTTTAACTGGAGATTAATAAAATCGAGTCCTGATTTATCAAATTGCTGGAGCCTTGCAAATAGTTTCCACTTCTTCCATTCCCCATTGGAAGATAAACTGAACCTGAGCTTAAGAGGATCTGGGCTTAAACCATCACAGTAATCGGATTCTGGTCTTATTGTCAATATGCCACAATTCACAAGGTTCCTCGGGTTGTGATCTTTTAAGGCGACTGCACGAGTGTCACTAAAATACCTTACAAACCCAAACTCAAACAAATTTGAAAAACAATTTTAATCGGCCAGGATCTAAAGGTTATTTATGCATAAACCATCCACTTGGAACTTTGGGAATTTCATGCATCACAGCCGGATCTGAAATGCAACGGACACTTTATAGTTTGTTTGAACTATTTAAAATGTTTTTCATGTAATATTTTACTTTAGTATTTTATTACTGCAATGTGTGTGAATGAAACATATACTATGCCTTTACAATTAGTCAATTACACACCAAAAACCTTCCGAAATGGTAATACACCCATAAGCCAATGCAAAAACAATGAGAAAATTCAGAGAATTATTTATGTTCTAATCCTAAATCATTTGTCTAAATCATACTGAGTGTAGGCACTCCATTTGTTTTGTCCATTTGGTATATCTTACCAAGGAAAAAAATTTCAATCTTCTGCAAAGTCTTGGATTTCAAATAACGGTTGCAGGACTGAAAGCACCTGCTTCAAGTCCCAGAACATTTGAGAGGCCTAGACAAGTCAACCAAACACCAAACTCTTACCCAGCAGAAGAAGCTTGACCGTCTTGGCTTCCTTATCAGCATCTTCCTGGAGCTGCTTTTCCAGCTCTTTGGACTTCTTTGCCATTTCCTTATCCTCTGCACTTGCTCCGCTACCCATCTCGTCGTCTGACGCTTCCCTGTCAAGATCCTCAAGGAAAGAAATTTTGCCGGCTTTCCCTGTGCTTTGCAGACAGAGAAATGGATGCAGGTAGCCCTGTACCTTGGATCACGTGGTAGGGGGAGGGTCGCTGAAGTGTCAATTCCCCTTCTACTGTAGCTGTGACTGACCTACCTTGGGATGGACGAGTGGATAGAGACAGGGAAAGACACTGAAGTGGACTAACCTGCTTCCTCCTTTGGTTGCTCTATCCCCTCTAATTCCTTCTTGTCCACCTCAAAATCTTAGATTAGGATTGGGGAGGGCTTTGCTGATCTTCCTGTGTGAACCAGCCAATCCAATTAGCTCGGCTAACAAGGACAGAAATGAAGGTTGTAAAAAATTAGGAGCAACTCTTCCAGCGTTCTAGCCTTTGACATTGATCAGATGATAGAAGGTGTTTCAAAGTGTATTTGGGATCAGTTGGAGCTTGCAAGATCGTGGCAATTACAACTACAACTTTTGGTGGTTGAGGTTTTAAGAAAGAAAAGATTTGCTCATAGTTTCCCAAGATTTTACAAGAATACCTCACAAAATGAGTGGAAACTGCTCTTTGACATTTTCACTCAGTCATGATTATATCGATTTTTGTCTGTCTAGGATTAGGGAAGGACAGTGGTATTGCTAATCTTGGTTCTATACATAGATTCCTGAAAAAGGGTCCTGAGAAATGTTTTTCTTATTCCATTCAAAAAAAGATTTCATGGTTTGTAAACAAGGTAATGCACGTAAAAAAGTCTGTAATAAAGGAGCCATTCCACCAAATGGGTGCCATTTGCTTGTTGGAACTTTCCAAATTTTTGCCTGATTTCAGAACAGATTCCAGTAGCCTACATACTTAAGAATTCCAAATGGGTATTGGTCCATTTTTTGGTTCCGTTTTTTTACATTTATAATAAAGATTACTTTCCCTCTTGTTATTTTTTTATATACCGGTATAAGTAACAGGAATGAGTTTTTAGCAAAGAATCAACAAATACATACCAAATAGCCCCTTGGCTATGAAATAACCAAATATCACATGATCATAGAATCAGGAAATTCTGCAAATTTAGATATTTACCAAATATGAGCAATTTACCAATTTAAACCAATTAAATCTCTGAAATAATTTGAGTAACGGGTATATTATTTTTTTAATTACTCTACAAGAAATGATCATAAAACCGTCAAATATGTAAATACAAAAATGAAAGAGCTTTGCTCTTCCCATGGCCTTCTAAAGATCCAAGTGATGCAACTTCCTGCTGAAAATATGTAAATTACCCAGTTTTTCTGGAGGGGTGAGATAGAGTAACAGGAATGAGTAAAATGCTAAGGACATAACTAAAATGGTTTTTTTTTTAAATAAATAAAAAATTACAGATACAGTATTTGTGTAAAAATGTATTTGAAACAAACATTGTATATGGATTTACATATCAATTCAAAAGAAAGGTTCTTTTTTAGAAGATCTTAATCATTATTTTATATAATCATCACTATTTTCAGTGTTTCAGTGTGGATTTTATTATTCTATTTTACATTGTTGTATTTTTCTGTCATATCCTATTAATATACATGATAGAGTTTCACATGTTATGCAACCCAAGCTGGGGGACTGGAGGCAAAGGAGGAGGGCTTACAGGTCAGTGTGTCTTGTGGTAATGGGTGTGGTAATGAAGATCTTTATCTCCACTATCCACTGCACTTATGAGATAAAACATGCATTAGCCTCCATCTGAATTGGTAAACATCTTTTGGTAATCCAGCATCTAGTGACAAAGTCTGTAATAATTCATTTTGCTGCAGATTACACCACTTTGTTCTTTTATTTTGAGACTTTAATTTCCTTATCTTTCAAGTATAACTATTATAACTTTCAACCTGTTGCATTCACTAAAGTCATACATGAAAAATATCATTAAGAGTATTGTGTTGGTTGAAATTTTTAGTACGTTTAATGGGATAAAAAAAAATAGAATTGTTCAAATATAGACTTTCAGATGGTATTTTAGGCATTGATAAGCAGTGAAAGCTGGGGTTGCATTTGTGAAATAAAAAGCACTAAAACAGCTTCAATCAGACTCTGAATTTGAATGCATTTCTATTTTTGCACATTTGAAATACAGTATAGCTTCATGTGCAAGCAACCCAAAATATCTTATATTTAGAAAAATAAACACGGCAAGAAGGAAATGTCCGCTCCTTATAGCATCATTAACTCTTGTTTCAGTTAATTTTAAATAAATCCATTGAAAGATCCTCCCACTCAGGAGAGCAAGCGGTCACCTGCTCGTTACTTCGATGGTCCATTGGATGAAGCAACTTCTCAGTGAAAGCGAGATTTCAACCCACGTCACTTTCGGTAAGCAGATTTTTTCTTACTGCTTGTGGCAGGTTGTGAGCACCCAAATCCCTAAATGCTTCCAAGAGGAATATAGCAAGCTAATCATGGTATCCTTCTCTTCATCAGAGCCAATCTCATTAGGGCTTCTGTGCTCCTGCCCTGCCTCCAGCAGTCCAGCACAGCGTCCACACTGCTGACAAGATTAATAGCTGAGGCTCTCATGGGTACAAGTGGGTGACTGAGGGAGCTACTTATTTTAGAAATGGTTATTTCCTGTATTTTGGGTAAAGTTAATTAATTGGAAGAGTCTCATAAAGTCAAATGTAAAGAGTAATCTCATCAGCATTGGAAACTGTAGTGTTTTGTAAAATAACACATATTTTGACCACTTTATTTGAAACATAAATAGTATTTTTACAAAATTCTCCTCTTGGGCTCCTGTCTAATTTGTAATCAAATTTGTATTACAATTATTGAATTCTACAAGATCCCCAACTGTGACAAGAGTATTGGAATGACCATGTGACTCAACAAGGACACCAAATCAATAATAAGGTTACTATGTGTGTGAGGTTTAAATGACCACCAAACAATTTTTGACACATTTCTATGTAAAAAAATAAATCTCATCCCTATCTTCGAGTACTCTTAAAGAAGTTCAAGAAAACAACTTAGAAAAAGCACCAAACTTAGTTTGGTTTGCACCAAAACTGACAGCTTTAACTGACAACCTTGTCAGGGTCACGGCACCAATCACGCTTAACCAATTTCCCTTAAGTGTGAATGTGTGTGTTGCCCTGCGATGGACTGGTGCCCTGCCTGAGGTGTAGACCCGCCTCTCACCTGCAGTGAGCTGGACCCTGAAAGGGAACAAGCGGCAACAAGATGAATTAATTATTTACTTAAATCATGACTGTCCTGACCTGAAAATGTTAATCGATCCACAAGGTGACAGTACAGGTGTGATCGAGAAATTTTTAATTACATTTTAATATTTACCCTATAAGTAAAGTGCATTGCAGTGGCTAAAACGTGAGTGAGAGTAGCTGTGGCTTTCAGTGAAAGTGCGGTGCAGAGTGGGTGACAGAGTTAATATGAGCATCAAATGACATGGTTAAAACAATGATGACAACAAAGCTTTTAATCTGATGGGTGGTGGAAATGGAAATTGAATCCCTGACAACTACAGAGATGTTGGATTTAGTTTTTTTTTTTTTTTATAACCAATGGTTGTGATTTCTGTTCATGAGTTGGGGAGATTTGGAGGAAAACCATGCAAGGCACTCAACAAGTGAAGGTTGCAATGAAGGTAGTGATGGTTTGGAAGAGGTATAGAGCTGAGTGTTGTCTATCTAACAATGAAAATGAATGTTAAATTACCTAAAAATGGATCAAACAGGAAGCATGTATATGGAAAGAGTGGAGGATCAATAACTCTATGAAACACTACTGGAAACTGCTGTAGTATGTTGCAAGAAAGACAAATACCCTTCGGCCTGTTAAATGGTGGACAACTGTGTTAAAAGCTGCTTTTAAATCTAAAAACACCTAAATAGACAGACGGTTGAAGTCAGCTGTAGTGAGAAGATAATTAGAGATCTTTATCTGAGCTGTTTCTACACTGTGAAGAGAGCTAAAACCAGACTGAAACTCATATAGGTTATTAGTGGTGAGGAAATCCTGTAGCATGGTTAGCCACAATACGTTCTAGTGCTTTTGCAATGGTACATTAGTTTTCCTAGTTGTCCCCTGGTTTCTTAAGAATGGAAGTGAAATGGTAAGGTAGACCAAATTTAACCAGTATAGTAACATTACACACAATGCAGTTACTATAGCTCTGTTTCGCTCAGTACCAACCAAGTTAATTTCTGTTTCTGAATACAATTTTTCTAGTGTGCCTGATTGCCAGGTGATTTTAGATAACAGTGAATAAACAAACAAGATTGCAGTACTGTGAATCTCGTAAGGCCTGAACACATTCTTTCTGACCTTTTTTGAATAAACAGCGACTTTAATCACAATGTTGATGCAAATACGGCATCGCATATCTGTGGAATTATATTTTGCAAATATTTCAGTAAATGTGTTTTTGTGGAAACCTATGTGCATTCAGGCCTGACAGAATTTAAGCCTAGAGAAAGCTCTCTCCAGTGGAAGGACTGTCTGAATCATTAATGACTCATTCTTGCACTCTCACAAAGGTGTAGCACGTACTGTAAACGCCTACAGTCTCCGGGGGGACAAGGCATTTGATTGCTTTTGAACATAAGGGCACATTTAGACAACAACTTTATGCCCATGCTTTATAAAAATAATTTATTACACTTATATAGCACTTTGCTGGGAACAAATGATTTTTGAAGGTAGCCTCCTAACTTTGATTACTGTCATTTTGAGCCAAAACACATTGAATACTGACTCACTGATGGATAGCAGAAAAAGTCATGTAACTAGTTAGTAAATGTGGATTATTAAGCTGTATTTGGAGGGCAAACGTCGCCAGGATACCAGGTTTGCCCTTATACTTGGAAGTAAATATACATTTGTGACTAAATAAGTAAATTGCGTATTTAATGTTTAGGTCTTGGTTATATTTTACAAATGTTCTTGGAAATATCGTGTCATAGTTGATCCATTGAGCTGTACAATATGAGTCCATCACTTTATCCCCACAAGAGGGAGGTGTACACCCATTATTGTGCTCGGTTAAGATGAAGTTCAACAAGTAATCACATTTCAAGCCTTAACATTGAGTTTTTTTAAACAGTCAATGATTTAGTAAAGACTTAGGCTATAAACGTAAATTAACTTTAGAATAAAATAATTTAAAAACTTTAATTTTACTGGATGACTGTCCCCTTTTCATATTTGGTCTGTATGTATTATGCTAATGCTAATGCTAATGTTTTCATGTAGCACTGAAGCTGCCTTTTTTCAACGCTGTGAGTTGTGTTGTCAGCACAGAGACAGAAACATTCCTTTTGTTATGTAAAGACCTCTCACTGTACATTGCTGATGAGGTTTAATGCAGTGCTTCACAGGCAGTTCCATCAAAAATAAAAAAGCAGCTCATGTGAACAGCGCTAACAGACTGCAATCATAAAAGATCAGGGAGCTATCTCCTGCACTCGAACTATGTTACAAAGCAGTATAGTATAAATGAATGTATAAACTGTCTAATTAACTTTTGTAATTAAAACTATTCCTCAAATTCATTTATTTGAAAATCAGGATAGTGTTACAACAAACCATAATATTTTAACAAAGAGGTTCACTCTTTGAGCTGTAATAGGAATGACTTGAGCATTGGAAGAATATGGTACTTCTGTATCATCTGAACATGAGCTTCTGTACTTTTAATATAAGTTTACAGGCTTTTTCCAGCGAATTTTTAAATGTTAAGCTGTTTTATGAAGTAAACGTAAGCCACCTTTAGGACTCCTCTGTTAGGCTAAAGGTAGGATTATTCCATTGGACACCACTACAAATGTTCCACCTTAAACACATTAATTTCCATGTGGATAAGTTAGCAGCCTGCCATGCAAGTTTTATAACTGATCGCCTAGGGGGAAACTAATGCAATTGGAGTGAGAACATGTAAACAGGTAAACTCCAGAAGGGGTATAGGAACCATTCTACCTTACAAGCTGAATAAAGCTGTTTAAAGCTTCTTACTGGATTCTCATATTTTTTTAAGCTTTTAAAGCCATATTTTTTCTAGCTTATTGATGTTTTTAATTAGAGCCAATAGACAGCCTTACAAATCACTGCTTCTTGACCAAAACGTAGACATTAAAAAATGTATACATTATGTTTAGAAGTCATATATATCAATGCATTTAGGCCATATAATGTCAGTAAGTCATCTACTGTATATTTTGGATGGTCTGAGGTGTTTATGCAAACTTGAGGGTAAAGTCCAAAAAAACCCATAGACTGATGTTAGCCTATAGACCTAGCTCATGCACTATATGTAAGCATTTCAAAACAAGACATTGGGAGAGACCATGGTGCAGACTTGTGCCTAGAGTTTATCATAGCTGCCTGGATTAATGTCGATTTGGTTGGCTTTCTACTGCTACTGTTGTGCAGGTGAATGGAAAAAGGGAAACAATTTTGGATCTGAAAAAGTTTTTAAAATTACTTGAATTGGCCCCATTTGATAAACAAACCAGGAGAAACTTGGTTAAGGGATACTTATGTCTACTGTGGCTCATTGGTACACAACACAACACAAATCAACTTTAAGCATGCAACGCTACTGCAAAAAGACTGCAAATAAAATAAAACTCAAAATATTTAAACTTGTATTTTTGATTTGCAGTGGCGTTTTTAATAAAAAATAAATAAATAAATAAAAATACTATACTCCTCCATTTCCCTCCACTGTTCCAGAATTATTTTTATTTGCAATTATGGCCCATTAGTGCACAATATTACTGCAAATCAAAAACATCAACTCTACGCACTGCAACAAAAATACGGCTACTGCAAATTGTCTTTTTTTATTTGCGGTATTTTTTGACAAAGGAAGAAAATATGTCATTTACAGCTTAGTTTTAAAGCTCCAGGATCAGACCCAAGATGGATGTAGACCAGTATGATGTATTTAAAGCACTTTTTAGAAGACAAAATAAGATCAGAAAGTGAAATACATTTATATTTTGGTATAAAAGTTAAACCAATGTGAAGTTATATGATTGTTCAATAAACATATATGCTGATGGTACATATGTGAAACCTTTTGCCAGTTTTCTGTAATTATGTATAGCCTCTTCAAGACCCTGGTGTGACTTTAAATTATGGAACATCCCTCTTTTTCTTTAGGTGTCCATCCATTCCTATGTGTTCCTTGTTTTGGTTTACTGTAAATATCACGTGTTTTCGACTGCAGCTGTTACAACCAGTGTCTTGTACAACTAAATGTGAGGTTGGAGCCCTGGGTATATTTCATCTGGTCTTCAGGCAGTGAGTAACTTTGCCAGGAGAGGATTTCTTCACCTTTGTCGCACCACATTTGTTCAAATGCCTGCCAATACCTACTATCACGTTCCACCTGGCTCGGGGTTTCCATGGAAACCGCGGGGAGTGACAGCGCGCGCTCGCATGTGAGTGGACACCGGAGGCTGTGGGAGGAGCCAGCTTCCCCACTGCAGCATCAGAATAGCGGGGATCTCTCTCACGCTCTCAAAACACACATCTCCAAGCATCCTCCTCATTGCAGTTAAGGCACGAATTTCTCCCCTGTTCTGCGAAATCCTCTGCGTCTTGGCTTCTTTTCTGGTCAATCTTCGGCAAAAATGGCTTCAAAGCTGCCCTCAGGCAAACCCACATCCCCTTTCAGGAAGAGAGGGAGCCTACAGTACACAGCAAGTGGAGGTAAGCGTGTTTGTTTTTTAAAATACTTTTTTAAGTGCGCATTCGTTACCTTTGTGTTTATTACCAAATTATTTATTTACAAATATGAATAAAATTATGCCAAATTTACCACATTTTCTACACTAACCACAGTGAAAACCTATTTTAGATTAAAAACGAGGTTATTGCACCAGAACCAATTTACAATTTCTAAAATGTAATTATTGTATAATTTATATTTGGAATTGATTCTTTTACAATTGATATTTAAATATTATATTTATTCATATATTCAGATTTCATTACATTTTCTCTCAGAGGTGTGTGTTTTAGTGAAGCATTCAGGGGAGATACAGCATCAGCTCAATCTAAACTTTTCTACCTGTTGATTTGAGTGAAACTGACGCTACATATGCTAGAGCACCATCACCTCCCCAGCTCAAAGCAAATGTATTTTTGCAAATGTTTTCTCTTTCCTGAATCTGAATCTGTTATATCATTAATGAGCAGAAAGCAGATAATTTGGCCTGTAATTACATTGACTGTTCTTAGCTGATTCAAACCACTATCTCTCAATTCCTGATTACATTAATCCGGATAATGTGCCATATTCGATTTCAAAAAAGCCAGACATGGAAAATCAAACAATGTTGCAGTGTCTGGTCAACCCACATTTACAAAAACAGTGTCTGGACAGCACTGCGTAAAGCTTACATAAGATCTGAAACAAAACCCTTTTCACACACACACCCCTCTCTCCTCCTCTCTTTGTAAAATTATTATTTTTCAGTTCGTTGTTGCCTAAAATTACTGACACCCATTTGCTTTTCCTCATCCTACTACATCTCTACTACAGGTGATTTATTCTCCACTTCTGTGATTTCCTGAGCATGTACCGCATGGTTGATTTAGCTGATCTCATATTCAATCGCTCTAAGCAGCTTAACGTATGAGCTGTTTAAGTCTTTCCTGCTCTCATGAAGCTATTAATTATAGCTCTGGGTTGAATTAAAAGTCCTATATGGAGAAACGAAGACATGCAATAATTAAAATTCATCTCCCATTTCTGCTGCAGTCCGTGGTGCGCTTACTGTGAGTTCTTCTTTTGATTTAGCTTGATTTGGTTATATATATATATATATATATATATATATATATATATATATATATATAGTTTAAATATTATATAAATCTTCTTGTTCTTCTTTTCCTTTCGGCTGTTACCAGTTTTGGGGTTGCCACAGCGAATCATCCGTTTCCACCTAACTCTGTCCTCAGTATCCTCTGCTCTTGCACCAACTAACTTAATGTCCACTTTCAGCTCATCCATATATCTCGTCTTAATAAATATTATATAAATATAATAAATATAATACAGCGTTTGCATGGTCAGTCTCTGTTTTACAAAAAAAATAGGCTCAGAATGATACGGATCTCCCAGAGAATGGGATTGAATTTTCTTGTGGTACTCCAATTGTGAGGAAAATCTACACTCAATGGCCACTTTATTAGGTACACCTGTCCAACCTGCCCAATAATGCAAATTTATAATCAGCCAATGGTGTGGGGGATAGTACCACAACAGACTTTGGGCACTTTAGTAACAACTGAGCATTCTGTCAACATCACAGCCTACCTGAGAATTGTTGCTGACCATGTCCATCCCTTCATGACCACAGTGTCCCCATCTTCTGATGCCTACTTCCAGCAGAATCATCTCATACTGGTTCCTTGAACATGACAATTAATTCACTGTACTCAAATGGCGTCCAGAGTGACCAGTGCTCAATACAATGGAGAACTTTTGGGATGTGGTGAAATTTGAGATTTGCATAATGATGAGCAGCAACAAATCTGTAGCAGATGCTGTCATTTTAATATGGACCAAACTCTCAGAAAAATATTCCTGTACTTTGTTGAAACGATGCCACAAAGGATTAATGCAGTTCTGAAGGGGGTCCAGTCTGGTGATAACATGATGTTCCTAATAATGTGGCCAGTAAGTATATATTGTATTAATCTATATCTTTTTGATCTCTAATCAAATATATAATGTCACAAATAAAAAAAATTACTCTTTTACTTTTTTGTTTGTATAAAACTAAGCAGTTATCCCAGATTGCATTTGTGAAAGACTGAGCTGCTCTGAGAGTTGCAGCGTAGTACTGTGTTAGAAAGCCATCTGTGCAACAAGTCCAGGCGTAATATATATTCTCCCCAAGCATTCCAGTTAAATGTCAGTGCTGTTTTAACAAAGTGGAAGCAAATGGAAACATGGACAACATGGAAATATGACAGGGAGGGGTCAGTGGATGCTGAGGCTCAGAGGTCACCAAGTTTGTGCAGCCAATTCAGACAAACCTCTTAACTTCATGTATCCTTCAGCTTCATTTAATGTATTTCCATGTTCGAGCAGCTGCATCCAAGCTATACATCACCAAGTACCAACTGTAGTGGTGTAATACACACTGTGCCACTGAACACTAGGCTAGTGTTTTTAACTAGAATTTGTATGGTGTACCATAGGAAATTATCCAATTTCATCCTAAGTGGTCTTAATCAATCTGGTTTCACACTGAGCGAGTGGAAATACGAAAACTCTAAGAGGAATTTTCCCAGTACTTTGTTTTAACTATGCCACAAAAGATTAAGGCAGTTCTGAGTGGGATTCAACCTTGTGCTAACCAGATGTACCTAATAAAGTGGCCAACTGATAAAGGAGTCTCGGTTTCGCTTTTGTCAGGTGAATATTACTGTTAAGTTGGTATATGGAGGATTATGATGTGTGGTTGTTTTTCAGGAACTGGCTTGGCTGCTTAGTTCTAGTGAAAATATTTAATGTTAGAGCAAATATTTGTGGGAACAGTTTGGGGATGCCCTCTTCCTGTACCAACATGCTTCAGAAAGTTAGTTAGCGAGTGAAAGAACTTGACTGACCTGCGCAGTGTCACATTTAACCCAAGAGAACACCTTTGTGATGAATTAGACGAAGAGTGTGAGATAATACTTGTATAACATTAATGTTATTAGACTAAGCATTCCATCTGCTCTTCAGACTTGTTTCCTCAGCCTCCGCCCACACCCATGTCCACTCATAAAATTTTGTTAGAGCTGGGTCCCGCATTAATCCCGCAGAAGTTTCTACTCCAAACATCCCTTTGAGGGCTAAACAGCCTTTTATCTTACCCCTTGCCCTTAATTAAAAAAAGAATTGGGACAGCCCTTTGCCTCACATGAACGTGCAAAACTGAGGGGAAGGGCTAAGGGGAAGGAATGGTATACCAAAGTGAGTGCATTTATTGATTGTCAAATTGGGGTTTTGGGGGAATAAAGGCTTTTCCTCATAGGAGACTACCATTGTGTGGACTTCAAACACATTTAATTGATTCATTCATTTTGCGGGTCTGCTGGCACCCATCTCCAACTCGCATCGGGCGAAAGGCAGGGGCACACCCTGGACAGGTCGCCAGTCCATCGCAGGGCAATACACTCACTCACTCACTCACACATGATAGGTAAAGAAAGCATCTTAGTCTTTTATCTCGTCTTTCTAATTGCTCTTTCAGTTCTATTTCAAAGTGATGTGATGCTGCCTGATGAGTGTTAGCATGAGTCATGCTCTGTAGCTTTTGCTGTTTGTGTGAACACAACATTTTGGTTGCCCAGACGTTTCACTGTTGTATCCTTCTGAAAATAGTACCTTAAAGTATTCCTGCATCCTCTCAATTCTTACTGGTGTTCTTCATTTGACTTTTTTCACAGTGAACTTGGTCCTAGCTCTAGTTTCAGCCGCGAGTTTTCATTCTTTGAACATTGACCCCTCAGGCACCTCCTTTGCTTTCTGTGAGTTTTGAGAGAAGTGGGATTCCTTAAAAGAACCCGATCACTGGCTCCTACTCAGCTAAGCATGCTAATGTTTAGAGTTGTTCTTTCAAGGTTGTCAAGGACTTAACTGTGCCCAAAAGGTAGGCATGTACTCTTTTTTTGTTTGTTTATTTGTTTTAAATGCTAGTGTACGTTCTTAGAGTCCTTGAAAAACATTTTCGCATTTTCCACCAGAGGGAAGTGGTGAGTCATTTTGCTTCCATTCACTCTGTGTGAGTGAAGATATGTTTAAATATCAAAAACTAAAGTATTTTGTATTTTAAATGATCAGATCATTCCAATCACGATTTTGTTTTTCTTTTTACACATTTTTTTTTGTTTGACTTTTTTTTATATGTAAAATGATTTCCTGTGTGCTTTCCAGTAAAGACCTCGTTAAAGTCAAATGTAACAAATTATTACATTTCAATTTACAAACGTGTGTCTTATGTTCTGTCTTCAAAGTAAGTTTTGGCAGACCTTGCTTCTGTCTAAATGCTTGATGTGTTTATTACCACTTATCTGTTATATGTTAGCTCGCTTTTGCCTCTAATTTAGGGTGTACTGGTGGGCTTCTGAAACTTCCATCATGTGAAAGTCATGGGCACGTCTTGAACTTGGTAAATTTTCCATAATTTAAAACGAACAGCCTTACTGGGGTGCCCCAATGAAACATGTAAACTCTAGTAAGAGAGAAAATACTAGAACCTGGAACCTTCATGACAGAAAGGCATTATATCTACCACTACACCACCATTTGTTTATGAACAATACTCTGCGAAAGTTTATGCAGGTGTGACATATTGCTTTCGGAAATTCTAAAATGGTTAAGTTACAAAATGCTATGTGAGTGAATCTAAATCAATTGCAATTTTTGGTGTCAGTATCTTTTGCCACCAAACCAAAATATTTCCTTATCTCAACACGCGCCATTCACTTGCTTAGAATATTTAATATTCAATCAAAGACTTCAGTACTTCCACAAACATATTAATTTAAACATTTAATTTTACAGGGCCATAGTTTGATACAGTGGATGTATTTTACAGGGGTGTAACAATATATTGAAATGCAAAATTGTCACAATATGTATCAAGGAGCTACTGGGAAATATATATATATCTAGGAGCTGAAGTAAGATTGTGAATCTAGTCACTTCTGAAACTTCTTTGTCTTGTCTTCTTGTTTTATGTAATATTTACTAGGAGACAATTATCCTTTACTCACATTTTATACGAGAGAGTTCATAAGATTAGCTCTCTCTATCACTTAAAGTAAGAAGACTCAATGCATATATTTACACTGCCCCCTTGTGGATGGATGTTATCAGATGCCCTCATACAAATCCAACTAGACCCTAGCCTTCTTATTTGGTGGTCTCAAAACTTATAAACAATAATTTTGATAGTTAAGTGATGCATATCGAATCGTAAACATAATTTCGAGGTAAGTATCGTATCGTGTGCGGAGTGTATCGCTACACCCCTAGTCTTTTAATGCTGTAAGCTCAAACAAAGAAAGTCAGTCATGTGCTCCCAGGGCCTCCCAATTCTCATCAGTGTGATCTGGCTCTCATCTTTAGAATGCCTTGTGCTTCAAACAGTCAAACCGTGGCCATTGCTCCCTTTGATTAAGCACGGCGGGTGATCAAAAACACACATAGACGTGTACAATCTCTAAAGAATCTTCTTTCATGCTCTTCCTCCTCGTGCTTCTCTCGCTCCCCCTATCCATTTCTCAAAACATCCTCCAGCATTTCTCATGCACTGCAGTCTTTCAATGAATCAATGCGGCGAAACAGAGGGGGGAGAGAGAGATGCCTTCTAGCGCTTCCAACACAAGGGACTGCAGTGATGCCGCAGAACTCCCCCTGCTCCTGCAGTCCAGGGTGGTACGGTCCAACCATGTGTCAGAGATATTTAAATGAGAGGGGGGTGACAGTGGCCAGGACAGAGACAGCTGGCAGGAACCAGGAAGAGGGAGGGGAGAGTGGATGCTCCGGCTTCATCAGCTGTGTTTACTGCATGTATGTATGTGGCACAGATTCAATCTCAGGGTAACGTGAGAGAATGGATGGATGGATGAGCGAGAGCCAGGTTGGACCGCTTTGGAAAGCTTGTCTTGCTCCCTCTCTTCCCTTTTCTGTCTTTTCTTTCTCTCTGACCTGTTTTGGGAGAGTGAGCATGCTCTCCGTTACACATCTTCTCTAATGGAAGGCTTTATTTTCTTTCTTTTGAGTTTGTTTTTCTCTCCATCTCTAATCGCTCAGCTGTCAGCTCGTGTTTGTCCCTCGGGACTTCTGCAGTTGTGTGTGTGGCTGAAGGATGTGGTGTGTTGTATTGATTGCCCTCTGCTTTGAGGCTGCTGTGGTCATTGTTGTGTAGTGCTGGGGTTGGTGTTGTGGATGGTACCGAGGGCAACAGTGAAGGATGCTGTTTGGGTCACTTTCATGAGGCCTTCACTCTCCTGGGAAATCTCGTTTAAGCTAGTAGAACTGTTTTGTTTTTATAATCTTCATTTCTTTAACCAGGAATTCATTACTGGTCACCAACTGGTATGTGGCCACCAGTCCATTATCATTGATCATGTCTTGTTCTAAAATGTGACTTCTAATATTAGTTTCAGTGTAATAGACCAAGGTTCTTGTCGGGTCATGTGAGGAGCTAAGTAAGCAAACAAAGGGATGCAACATCAGGTTGCCGTGGCTACAGTTGCTGGAATTAGCGATGTAGCTGTGTTCCTCAGTATGGTTCAGGTTTACATGGAGTCAGAATATGATTTTATATGTGTATGGATCATATTTATTCATCATTGTGATTAGTATATATCAAAAGGTTCGGTGACATTGTTTAATTTTAATATGTTGCTCTAATTCTATGTGTTTGTTTTACTTAAAAAAGTGTCAATATTTAATTAAAATCACATTCAATGTCTTCATTTTCTAGCCCAGGCTCATTCCAAGATTTTAAGTCGGAAAACTTTGTAACTACTCGCCAGTTACTCACCTATTGGTTACTGATTTGCATACTCATGACGTGCATGCATGCAAAGTTACTGTTGGGCGATCCACGTAGATGTGAGGGAGATTCGGATGATTAATTACGAGCAGCTTTAATACTGAGCGATCTACGTTTTATTAAAGCAACATCGATAGATGGAGGAAAGATATACAACCGTACCTCTATGAGCCAGAATCTGATCCTGAATCAGCTGCAAATGCAACTATACCAACTTCCTTTGGTGATGTTACACATTTGTGTGTTGCTAGCTCAGTCTTTCCCTCTGTTTGACTCGTGCGCGTTCGTTTCCGGATATCACGAGAGAAGGATTTGCTTTGTGGATATCACTTCCGGGGAAGGGAAATCTGGCCTTCCGTGTCCAGCCTTGACGTAACCATTTGACTCTAATCAAACCGCTTTTTATTAGAAACAGATTTGTTTTTGGTTCGGGAACGTTCATGTTTCGATTTTTTGTTTCGATCTGCTCTTATAAATCACTAAACATGGCATGAGCTCTTTTATTGCTATTTTAGAAAAAGGTTAAATACAGTGTACTAAGCAGAACAATAAAATACAGTTTAAATAAAGATTATTTTTTTGTTCAAATGTGAATTTTGCATTTACTTTAAGTGTTTATTAACTGCACTGGATACTGTTTAGTAATTCTTGCATAAAGCATTAGTGCAGTATTTATTCTCGGACTGCTAACTTTATCACTTACTGTTTAATTCAGATGCTCACTCCTGACCTTTCACCTTAACCGACCTTTGCTCCATTCCTGACCGTATCTTAAAGGACTTGGTAAACAATGTTGAGTTCCACAGCAAATCCACACTTTTCATGTTGGGTCTTGGATAGAATTTTAAGGGGTAGTTCAGAGCTCGAGGGGTGCTCAGCCTCTTACGCAACCGTGCCATTCGTGGATGCACAGTGCCTTACAGAAACCTCGGAAAATACAAACTATAACATGAAAACATAAAAGTAGGTCTTGAAGGTTTGTTGTGTGGAGAGTTTGTTGATTTCTCTCTGCACTCTCTCTGGCATTATTTAAGAATTTTATTGCTGAGAATAGCAGGACTGTGCGAAAGTTTTTGACGGGTATTAAAAAAAAGCTACCAAAGAATACTTTCAAAAATACAAATAATGGTTGTTAGGTGTGTAACGATACACTCTTGTGTCAATATTATGCCCACGATATCTTACAACACCAACTATTGGAATTTAAAATGTGTTGGGATGCTTGGGTCTAGTTTGATTTGTAGTAGAGCATTTGATACCTTCCATCCACTAGGGGGCAGTGTTAATGTTTGCATCAAGTCATCTTTTTTAAGTGATGGAGAGAGCTAATTTTAGAATCATACTTGTTTAAAATGTGAGTAAAGATAATTGTCTCCTAGTAAATATCGCATAAAAGTAAAAGGCAAAATAAAGAAGTTTCAGAAGTCACTAGAATCACAATCACTGCAAGATGCAAATAAACGTTAGCTCCTTAATGATGTTTCCCAGTAGCTGTACGATACACAATGTGACAATTTTGTCTTTCGAGATATTGTGCCATACCCCTAATGATTGTTAATTTTGTTAATTTACAAAATGCAAGCGAACCAAGGAAAAATCTAAATCAATCTTTGGTGTTGCTACTTTTACTTGCACAAAGTCCGGGATTTTGTAGAAATAGTTGCATTATGAACCAATTATACCAAACAGATTGAAACCCAGTTGTGAACTGAAACAGAAACAGCTGTGTAGGAGGCTTAAAACTGGGCGAGCAATAGAGAAACTCAAACAAGACATAGGGTAGTTACACTGCATCAACCAGGTTTCCCCCAGACAAAGATTTAAATGGAAACACATTGAAAGGGCAATGTTGAGGTGGCAAACGCAGTGGTTGGCTAAAGGCAACTTGTGCTGCAGATGTAAGACACATCAAACTTTGAAAATGGGAGATGTCTAGCAGTGCCATTAGCTCAGAACTGGCAGAAACTAGTTGGACCCAGGAACACCCATCTACTGTCTGGAGAAGTCTTGCCAGAAGTAGTCTTCGCGAAAAAGCCATAAATCAACATCTACAAGGTCAAACAAGTATGCATGAAAACGTAAGAATTGGGCTGTACTAGAAAATGCTGCAGGTGCTTTGGATTGATGAGTCCAGATGTGAAATATTTAGATTTAGAAAAAGCCAGTTCGTCAAAGGTCTGAAGCTCTGAGCGTCTGCAGGTTCTTTCAACACTTGCTGCAATTCTGCAAAAGGAGTTGGAGGTTTGTTCAGGGTTTAACGATATTATATTACTTATCCATCATGCAAAACCATAAGGAGTCCTATGATAGGCCCAAATTTGTTCTGCAGCAGGACAGGATCCTCAAACATACATCCAAAGTGATTAACAACGGTCTTCAGCATAAAGAAGAACAAGAAGTACTGGCAGTGATGACCCTTTGGGCCTTCATCTCAACATCTGAACGGTTGTCTGGAAAAGTGAGACTTTGTACCAAAACTGAAAATAAATGATTCAAATAGATTTTCACAAACGGTGTAACCAGATACCTGCCACTTCTTCATATCATTGACCTGGTCTGGTGCGCCAACCTTCAGGCTGCCGCCGCCGCCACCTAATGGATTACAGTGTCTTTATTTATTAATGGATCACAATGTCTAAAATGCTAATGTGATTGCTTTTATTCTCCGTCTGACAAATTCACCAAACACATTTGTTACCATCTTTAATTAATATTTTTAATATGAAATAGCAAGGAATTGTTTACATTTTTGGGGTGCTGATATGTACGTTTTGGGGGTTTCTCACCTTAAACAACCAATGGAAGCTACATAAAATATCTATAGGTGACTTAAATGCTGATTATGTCTAGTTTTATTGCTCAAAACAACAATAACAATGTCTGTATTTTATAATGCACTAATTGAGGCCAGATTCTTGCAGCATTCGAAGAATTTCTGAAACATTTGCAATGATTAACACCAAATGGGCTGCAGAACACAATGTTTTCATCGGGTCTGCTCTAAATATCTTTACTCGGGATAATCCACAACAGCTTGCTGTCCAATAGAACACATGGGAATGGAGTCTTTATTCACCACTGGCATCTGGCAAAGCCAAAACCAGTTTGTTTAGGAGTAACTGGACAAACCGTAAACGAATAGCTGTAATCCCCTTGAGGCAAAAAGCCATCTCTTTTCTTTTGATTAGAGATATCATGTGAAATGGAGGATGAGACGGAGGTCAATTTTACATAATCTACAAAATCTTTCTATATATTTATATTTTTATTATAAAAAAAATCATTGTTATTCCATCACCTTGAAAATGGATTCAACTAAATAAAAGGATGGATTGATAATGAAACAATTAACGTACAAGCAGAAAATAAGGTTAACCTTACAGGATCATGTGGTGCAACTCTAATCTCTTAGCCCCTCTGTCTAGCGTTCCTACCTTCAGAATGCCCTTTTAACCTGTGTTTAGCTTTGCCGTTTCAAAACTTGATAGCTGTTCCCAGATCAGTCGAGATTCTGTGATCATTTCTGTCTGTTTTTCGGCTGATCCTGAGTCTGATGAGGATGGGGCTTACGTAACAAGCATTAATGTCCCAAAATAACGGATGATAAATTATACATAAACCAATGGATTTGTCGATCTCTTCTCATTCCTCATGCCTTTTAATCTAGTGATTAGTGTTTAGAAAATATGAATGAATTGTAGTGAAAAGTATATTTTTGTGGCAAAATGTAGTAAATTTGTATTTAAAAGGCTTTATTTTGTCACTTTTTAAATAACATTGCATTTAAAAGGGATACATTTAATGAGTATTTCCTTATTTTGATTAAATGGTACAATTAAAATGGCACTGTAAATATTTCAGAAAATGCGATGGTTAAATATTTTTGAAACGCTACAGAAAAAAAGGTTGGAAAAGGGCTTTTTGTTCATTGTAAATATCTTAGTAAGACTGTTCAAAAACAATTAAAATTGTAAAATCTACAATACAGTTCCCATAAAGCCAATAACTGTGCTGTCATATTTTTAACGTTAAGTTTTGGCAACCACAGCTGCTGTTTTTATTTAAAGTAAAATATATGGTTTATTACTTGTAGTGTAAAATTAATTCGTAAAATTTTACTAGGTTTTTTAACATCTGCTGTTATAACCCTTAGAAGTCTAACCAGTGCATGTGCCAATCATAGCGGCTGTTTTGAATGAAGTAGGAAAGACGCGACCCTCCGATATTGTTCATTATGATTTAAAATATAATGTGTAGGTTTCAAAACTTATTAACTTTGAAGTTTTAAATCAACATTACAAGAGTTGACACATAATTTGCAAGGTAATTCCTTTTACAGACCCCAAATAAGCGCTTTCAGTGCCATCTAGTAATGAAAAGAAGGGATAACCCTCGGAAGTACAAAACCTGTAATATGGCTTGATGTTTTTTTTTTAAACTTCTTTCCCAAAAAAATCACTTGGCAGAGTTTATAAGGATAAGGAGAGGGTTTTTTAAGTAATGTTTAAAGTATACACATTTGTTTGTTTTATAGATATTAACTGACACGTATGTAAAATGTGTGGGTGCTTCAGAGGCAGGAGAACATTTACTGCTGCGTCCGCTCTTTCTGTTTTGTCTGCTTGTAAACTTTCATTTTCTTAATAATCCTTCCACACATCCTTTACTAACAAATATTTCAGCAACAGGATATTCACTAATTATCTTAAAAAAAACTAACAGATAAGGCTGTTGAACATTAACCTTGAAGCTGGATGAGGGTTAGTAGAACCTGACTCCAGCTCTTCCATTGATGCCCACTTTTAAATAATTCAGCTCTGCGACTCTCGATTGTGTTTGAGCGCTGTGGATAATTGTTTGTTGTGGATAATTGTTGGTAATTATTTCATGCAGAGTAAGCAGAAGGATGGAAAATTCTTGGAAAATGTGTGCATTATCTCAAATTACAAAGTTTTATGAGTGTCTTTTTATTATTGAAGACAGGGTAATGAGCCCAGGACAAAGCTAGACAATTGATGGATTGATGGCACTTACCTAAAATATATAAAGTTATATAGACCACTGTAAATATAGTACACCGACATTCCAATGCTTGGGATGTTTGAAAAGCTTTTTAACTGTGGTGTTAATTCAACAAATTTGAGATCAGTGTTGATATATCACTGTACCTTTCCTTGTGTCTTTGGCTTTCACCCAATGTAAGCTATGGGCAAAACTGCAATATAGTAATTAATACAGACATGTGCACAGATTTAACTTTGTCTGACTTTATTTGCTTTTTTAAGTATAGACTAAATAAATCTAACTTTCTGGTTGTTTGATGTTTCTAAGATAAATTAGTCAAACCTATGTCAATGTATATTATTATAATTGCTAGAAATCCATATTGAGTCTTTAAAATCCAATGAACATCAAATTATTGTGTTTTCTAGTTTATTCTATAGTAAACTACTAACTGTAACTAAGCACAGTGAGAACGGTTTAGAGTATAATGAACAGATTTTTCTCAGACATTACCTTTTCCAATGGATTGGTCTGAGACTGTCTTTTAAGATGAATTCTACTGCACATATCAATACAGTGACTGCTGATTTCATCACATGATCTCAGGGTGAGGACCAGGAAACAATTCTTATCTGTTTAGTAACTCCTGATGTAGCACAAGGTTGGTTTGAAATTAAATATCTTTTTCAAAAGCATTACTTCTGAATTGTGTGATCTGCTGGACATCACTGTTATGTTTTGGCCTATAATACATCCATAATTCTTTGTGTGCCTTAAGAGGCGTCTAGATCTCAGCAGTGGTGGTCACGACATGGCTGCTTAATTATTCACCATTCTCATGAATATTTGATCAGAGTTTGGGAAGATTGATAACACTCAAGAGGGCTTCGGAGGTGAAAGTTTTTTCAGGCTTAATGTTACTTCTCTATTAAACTGTTACAATCTTTAAAATATACCTTTTCACATTTTACCATGCACTGATGTAAATATATGAGGAGTTTGGTTCCAAAACACAATAATTCCTGTGTGATGGAATCCTGGTTTGTCCACTTTACTCCAAACTGGAGCCATTGGAACCACTTGATTCAATTGACTAATTGAAAATTTTATTGGACCGTTTCATTTAAAAAGAAATAATGATTTATATTGATTATATGGATTTGTAGCATTTTGTAAAAGTGTGGAGTTATTGTGTTGTGGGATAAAAGTCTGGAACAGATAATCTAGATTTTCCTCAAACCACTTTCAAAAACTAAAATTTCCAAATTTTTAACTCAAATTCATCCAAATTGCGTTTCATATTGAAACTCTTTGTTTTCTTTGTCTTCTTAGAAATAAATATTTTACATTACATTTTTTTAGACTGCACGCTCTCATAAAAGAACATTGATAGAACTTTTTTTTTGACAAACAAATTGGTTTGATCTTTTTCACAATGAATGTTGTTGTTATTGGCTGATAAAGGCCAAATGACAACATCCTGGTAAATAGAACTGTACGATCGAAATCTCTTTGGCTCTCTATTCCTTGATAGATCTCAGAGTTGGCCGACACCTCCTCACATCGCAGTATTCTCTACCTGCCAGCCAAGTAAATAAGCACAGCCACATTGACCTGCGCACATCCATGGATGGCAAATACAAAGAGATTGCTGAGGTAACACCAAGCGGTTGGACAGTATTGTAATTCTTATGTTTTGTTTGTATATGCTGAGTCTCCGTGTGCTTCAGGAGCTGTTCTCGCGCAGCATGGCCGAGAGCGAGATGCGAAGTGCCCCGTATGAGTTTCCAGAGGAGAGCCCCATTGAGCAGCTGGAGGAGCGCCGGCACCGACTCGAGCGGCAGATCAGTCAGGATATCAAGTACTTCATACTATAGTTCTAGTCATTAAGAAGTTAAGAATCTCAGGTCTAGTTTGATTTGATTTAAAGCATTTGATACGATCCATCCACTAGGGGGCGGTATTGATGTTTGCATTAAGTAATTTTTTTAATCTAAGTGATGGAGAGAGTTCTTTTTATAATCTTTTAGTGAGTAAAGGATAATTGTCTCCTAGTAAATATTACATAAAACATCAAGACAAGGCAAAGAAGTTTCAGAAGTGACTAGAATCACAATCACACCAAGAAGCAAAGTGATCGCAAAGAATACTTTTGTAGTCCTGTGAAGTAACGGAAAATAACTTTTTAAAATAATTATTTTAAAATGAATTGTCAGTAAAAGTTGCCTCTATGGCCTACCAGTTGGCGTGCCACATCCCACTGGTTGAGTATAGTGAAAGTATTTACACTGCAGGCATTCTTGATTCTAATTTGTTGTTTACACTTGCTACTTTGCCTCTAGCAGACATAGTAAGCGCCTGTGCACTGATAACATGATTGAAATGTATTCTTATCATAAGTAATAGTGCCACCATTACTCCATCATTCATTGTTCTGTTCACAGATGTGACATTTGCTGCATTAATCAAAACTCTTTTACCTGTAAGGTTTGAGCCTGACATCCTTGTAAGAGCCAAACAGGACTTCATGAAAACCGACAGTGCATCAGACCTGGAGTGAGTGTTCTTTCTTCAAATTCTACACCCAAACTTTCACCAGTATTTATGTTCTGAATCTGCAATGTCTCGCAGGTATCTTAAAGAACAGAGCCAGAAGCCCAAAGAAGAGTATCCGGAAAGAGAGCTCCTCCCTGAGAGAGAGTATCAGAGAGTTGCCATCTCTGGAGAGGAGAAGTGTGGGGTACAAGCACCTCCTCTTCTCTTATTAATCACAAGTTTTTAAATAAATGGTTAAATCAATGGTTTTGGTTTCTAACGTTTGTCGCCACCTACAGGCAGAAGAAGTGAATGACAGGCAATTATTTGTCTTTTCACCTCTACACACCCCCAGGTCCCCTTCACTGATCTGCTGGATGCTGCTAAATGTGTGGTTAAAGCTTTGTTGATCCGGGAGAAGTACATCTCTCTGTCCCTGCAGAGCTTCTGCAGAATCACAGCACGTTACCTGCAGGAGGAGCTGGGCGAGCACCCGCTTGATCTCAACAGTTACCAGGAGATACCAGAGACATCCATCTGTGCTGGTGAAGAACTTTCCTTGCATTATAAAATACCGGTGGCACTTGGAGTAAGATAATATTTTTTTGAAAACTCACTGAAAAACTCTTTAGTATCACACATTTTTGACAATTAAATTAACCATTAGACGTCCGAGGCCTCTTTAACAAGTTTTACTACTTTACAACTTGCTCTAATAAAACTACAGTTAGTACAATGGTTATAATACACAATAATTCCACAACAAACTGAACAAACTGTTTTTATGTTTTAAATAAAAATCAAAAGTGTTTAAACAAAATGAAAAATTCATAAATCGCCCAAAAAAGCAAAGACAAGGTCAAAACAAGGTGAAAATTGTGTGTATATATATAAACAGGCGAACCTCCCGTAAATCTCCTACATTGTTCCAAGCACTTTTTGTTCCATTATTTTGTGCCAGAACTTCGAAAAAAACAAGCCATATCACAGGTCTTGTGCTTCCATGGGTTATCCCTTCTTTTGCCACTAGGTGGCACTGTAGAATACACTGATAGACGATTGTGCATTGCACATTATATATGAAATCTAAATGAAACAAAAGGAGGGTCACGGCATTCCTATTCAATTCAACGGTGCATGCAGAGACTTTGATGTTTTTCTGCGTTCTGAACTAATTGCAGTATCTACACAGCCCTGAGAAGATAAAAGCATGTACGTTCAACCTAATCTTGGATATGTTTATCAAAGCAATGTCATGTCAAAGCATTTCACACATTCACACAGATTTTGTTTTAGTGAGGAATAAACATTACCAGCTAAGGAGTTACCTTACTATTTTTTTTGTAGCCACAAGGAGTGCATCAGTCTTCACTGTGTTTAATGCAAAGTGTTATTGGACATCCACACCTTAACTGCTGACAAACTGTTTTTTCAAATAAAATGTGTGTCTGAAGTTCCTGTATTCAGATCTCTGTTCTTTTTTCTTTTCCTGTAATTTCTCTCATAAATCAAGCAAAACAAACTTAAACCAGTTCCGTTGCTGTGGATGCATGCAAATAGTTCCTAATATCAACCAATCAAGTTCCAGTAACACAATTAGACAGCACACACACACACATAACTACATAAAAGAACATATACATTGCTCTATTTGACAGTTTTTTTTATATTAATGGCTCCATTAACATTAGCTTCTGTCATGCAGATTATTATTTTTTTTTTTTTTTCATTTTAAAACAATCGATTATTTTGTGTTGGTGCTTCTCAGATGCTACAGTGCACCCACCGGTGTCTGAAACCCACCCCTATGAGTCTCTGGATCCTAGCACTCTGCCCCCATCCATGGGATACACCTGCAAGATGCTTGACGGGGTGGTCCATGTATACACACATAAGTAAGACATCTTCCTGTCTGCCCTGTTTTAGCGACAACTATGTGCATTAAAGACAATAGAATGTGTTTTATCCTTTGCTTTTCTCAAAATGTCTCTCAGCTCTGCAGAACTTGAGCTGCCATACCCAGACCTGCAGGAGTACATAGCTGATATGAACATGATGATGGCGCTCATCATCAACGGCCCTGTGTAAGTGCTTCACTGTGGTCAAAAATCGCATTCCCAATCGCTGAGAGTGGGATGGAGCACGTTGACCCTAGTTTGAAGAGAAACAAAATAAAACAGTGTTTTTATTGCATGTATGATATGTCTACCCAACAGGAAATCGTTCTGTTATCGTCGCCTGCAGTATCTCAGCTCCAAGTTTCAGATGCACGTTCTCTTAAACGAGATGAAAGAGTTGGCAGCACAGAAAAAGGTCCCCCATCGGGATTTCTACAACATCAGGAAGGTCTGTTTGTTCATAGAAATAATTCATTATTTCAACTTTCGGAGCAAATTGGTCTAATTATGTTCGTACCTTAATCTGGTTCAGGTGGACACTCATATCCATGCCTCATCCTGCATGAATCAGAAGCACCTCCTGCGCTTTATTAAAAGAGCCATGAAGAAATATCCAGGTGAGATCGTCCATGTGGAACAAGGACGGGGTCAAACACTGACAGAAGTGTTTGAGAGCATGAACCTCACAGCTTTTGACCTCAGCGTAGACACTTTGGACATGCATGCGGTAAGAGCGGCTTTCAAACTTGTGTTTTTCTAATTAAATGTCTTTTAAGAGGAATTTTTGTAAAGGCACAATATGTTCACCCTTATTTATGCTATTTTTATTTATATACGATTCGTTTCTTGTTATTAAAAGCTGCTATAACTAATTTTATCTTCAGGTATGGAAAGCAGAAGGGTCAAGTCAAGTAAAATGCTTTTATGAAACATTTTTGGAGCTTATATTGGAGAGAAAATCACAAATGTAACTCTTCTAATTAAATTGAAGCAACCATGTTTCGAAGTGTAAATAATCCACTTAGAACTCATTTTTACATTTTTTTTTAACTCAAGCCGTTTAAGCATTTTGTTACTACTTTTCAATTTGCTCAAAATAAATTACCTTTAAAACATCTTCTTTTTTTACATATTTTTTTTCATTACATTACACAATAATTGCACAAAAATCCTGAAATTCTAACAAAAAGTAGTATTAAAGAAAATTGGTAGCACAGATGGCAACGATTTGGTGTCTGTAAAATGAAACTGGAAGACGATTTCTTTAATTTTCTCACATTTTATTTGAATTACCTTGCAAATTATATGTCATAATTCTTGTAATGTTCGTTTAAATCCAGACTAGTAACCTTTTTGAAACCTATACATTATATTTGATTTGGGTCATTCCCATTAAAAACACACCAGTGCCTGCAGAGAGTTCTTATGGTTAATTATGGTTTTTGAATCGCCACAACTTTTATTCAGAATAGATATGTGTTTAAAAATGTGGTTACGATTGGAATACTCTTTATTCATTTAAAACCTTGTAAGGCTGGTCCATGGGTTGATCCAAAAACGGGTTTCAACCATGGATGAAGGTTTTCAGCCGTGTTCTGTCTTTCAGAGCTTGCGGGAACTTTAATTATTGAATTTAACTTTAATCTGACTCCATATTTTAATAAGAAGGTTATTGTTTACCTTTATCATAAGCTTTGATTAAAGCTATAGTAAACTATGTATTAATAATTGTTAATAATTAGAGAAATGCACTCACTCGTTATAATTAACCCTTTAAACCTTTGTTACATAATGTGATACTTTAGTTCTTAGCATTTACCATTATTTTAGAAAGTGATTAGAGACAAGATTGAACATCTCATTTATTAACAAACACTTAGTTAAACAGGAAAAAGGTGAAACAATAGTAGAGGCTACATGATCTGAAAAGGCTCTAAGCCTCCCAGATCACGGGCTTATCATAGACGAACAGCAATGACTACATGATCTGGAAAGACTCTAAGCCTTCCAGATCATGGGTATGTTCAGAGACAAACAGACCACGAGCTCCTCTTGCGTTCTTCCTCAAATACCATCCTGATCCAAGTCCACACCCATGGGAGGGTCTAGTTGAAATGTAAATCAGACAGCCTGTTTGAGAGACCACGTGACCATATATGGTGTTCCTCAGAGACAAAGTAATCGAATCTGGTGTATTTTCAGAGGCAGACGCCATTGTTAACCAAAGTAATCACAGATGCGGATGGTAATCGCTTTAACACCTTTGCAACACAAAGCAGGTTCAGGGAGTGGTTGAGAGTCTCAACCCCCCGAGTTATTTACACATTCACAAATGTTATTGTATATAAATATATACATAATTATTCACAACCTTACAACCTAAAAAGGCTACAAAAGCAGACTTAATTATGTATAAAGTGTTTCTTGTTCAGAATCTTAACCATTTCTGTCACAAAGGCAAATGTGCCAAAGCAAGCAGTAAGTGGAAGCTCCAGACTGGTGAGAAGGGATGTGGGTTACTTTGGGTACAAATATCTTGCACTAAGATGTGAGAACTCAATTTAGTCATGAATGAGCTGTTGTTCTCGACTCAATGCTCTAAACTGATGCTTTACAGCGATGACCACAGTTTAATGGCTCGCTTAAGCATGTGAATACCAATTTTAAGAAACAGAGACTCTTCTATGTGTGTTTTGTGGGAACATTTCATCTATAGATGGATTATATGCAAAAAAATAAAAGAGGATTATATGCAAAAAATAACATTATTCAAATATTCTCTCTTTCCCACAGGATCGTAACACGTTCCATCGCTTTGATAAATTCAACTCCAAATACAACCCCATCGGGGAGTCCATCCTCCGGGAAATCTTTATCAAGACTGACAACTACATCGAGGGGAAATATTTTGGGCACATGATCAAGGTCTCCTCTCTTTCTGATTTGCAGATGATGTTAAACACTTGTAATGTTTGTTGTTAGCCAATATTTAAAGTTTGAGTTTACCAAAAATGGTTTTTTTTGTGTGATGGATTTCGAGACTAGCCTTAAATAAAATTAGCCTATCCTTGGCTGGTTATCAATTTGTTAATAGTTAAGGTTGTGTAGGGCAAGTGTCACTATTTGGCTAAAAGTGTGTTTTTGTATTCACCCCACTTTCTGACACGTTTTAAAAATTGCATACCCTACCTTTAAAGTCTTAGATTTCCCATACAACTGTTTTTTTTTTGGGACTTATGGGTTAATTAAGAATGTCTAAGGTTGTTCTAATTGAGTGAAAGTTTCATTAAAAAGAATGATGGTAAAAGATTGTGGTATTTTTCATGTTGTCTTATGCCCCCTGCTGACCACTGTGTGCTGGTCTTCTAGGAAGTGATGGCTGATCTGGAGGAGAGCAAATATCAGAATGTGGAGCTGCGTCTTTCCATCTACGGCCGCTCGAGAGATGAGTGGGATAAACTGGCTCAGTGGGCTGTCAAACACAAGGTTTATTCTGATAATGTTCGCTGGCTGGTGCAGGTGCCTCGGCTCTTGTGAGTTCTTTTAATTAGTGAACAAATCTAAGATGGTTATCTAAAATCTGTGGTGACACAATGTACAATGTTGAAATAGAAGGACATTTTTATGTTTATTATATTATTTATACTATTATTATACAGGAAGCAAACTGGACATTGAGAATATGTAATTCTCAGAAATTGGAATAGAGACCCAAATAAAATTTTCCCCATCATTACGAACCTTTTTTTTTTTTGCTCGTAACACAGTTTTAAATATTGAGAAGCAAGTCCAGGAGGGACGGGAAACTCAATTACAGACAAGGAATTCAGATGATAAAAAAAAAAAACAAATAAGAAGTTTATAAACACTTTTTTTGTAATGTTACTACTTTGTTACATTACAACATTGATTATAATGAGAATCTTTTCATATGATGTTTTAGAAGTAATTGAGAAAAAAAAGCTGTGGTTTGTCTCAAAATGTCAATGAATTTCAGAAAAACAATTATTCTGTTTAGTTGTTTGGCTATTTGCTTAGTTTTAGTACTTAGAAATTGGACGCTTATATTGTCCATGTGAAGAAAAAAAATTGGTTTTAAGACAAATAATATGTGCAAATTATTCCAACTCTTTTTTTTTTTACTTACACTTTTTTTCACATTTTGGAGTAAAATTTCAGAGAAAGCACATGTCTTATGTGTGTAGAGTCAGATAACTGCTGGGTTTTTATTTGTTTATTTAAAGTTTTAAGTTAATACAGAATTGAAAAGAGATGGATAGTAATACAAACTGAAGGTGAATATGAAACATAAATATGGAAGATGAATATGAACATCTCAAATACTAATGTCCACTTTGTGAGAATTTAATGCGAGCCGCTTCTCCTTTCCTCCTCAGTGACGTGTATCACACTAAAAAACAGCTGTCCAACTTCCAGGAGATGCTGGAGAACATTTTCCTGCCTCTGTTTGAGGTCACGGTGAAGCCCAGCAGCCACCCTCAGCTCCATCTCTTCCTGCAGCATGTGAGTAAACAGTACAATGATTCAGCTAAATTAATTTATTCTGGCGTGAAGGACACACACGAAGTTGCTGAATGTATTTTTCAGGTTGTTGGGTTTGACAGTGTGGATGATGAGTCCAAACCGGAGCATCACATCTTTAACTTGGACAGTCCAAAACCAGGGAACTGGACGGATGAAGACAATCCTCCATACTCGTATTATCTGTACTACATGTATGCAAATATGACCGTACTAAACCACCTGCGCAGGTACCACTTTTACCACCCATAATGCAAGTTCTTCCTAAAATCGTTACCAGTTACCAGTATGCAATTACACTGTGCAAAAGTATTTGAAGGGTCTAGAAGTTCAAAATGTACCATTGATTTATACTGGCCAGTGAAAATAAATGAAAGAAAATAAAATATCTTCAAGAAAAAACATCAGGTTTGCTTATGTTAACCATCATTTTTGTAAGAGTGTTTACCCTAGCAACCAAAATTTCTGAAATCTCACGTAAATGATGGAGAGAGTTAAGTAAACACTCACAGCACACAACAAAGCAACCAAACCAGCAGATCTGTATCTCAGTTTCTGAAAATGTTCAGTCATAGTGCCACCATAGTGCATCATAACAATACATTTTGTGGTTTTCATTATTTCATTTGCTTCAACTCTTATAAAATGTTTACTGTTTTCGCTTAAAAACATCTCTTAAATAAGGATTGGTCATAATACATAGTCCAGCAAGCTGACCACTTAGGGGATAATGATGCATTTAATTGTATCATTAAACTCTAAAAAGATGTCTTTAGATCCTAAATGCCATCCATGTCCCCACACAGGCAAAGAAACTTCAACTGGTTTGTATTGCGTCCCCACTGTGGAGAAGCAGGACCTATTCACCATCTAGTGTCTGGATTCATGCTGTCAGAGAATATTTCCCATGGCTTACTCCTAAGAAAGGTAAAAATGGTCTACTATTGTATTCTCTGAACAACGTTATTCAAATTAAGTGCTTCAAAGGTGTGAAAGTGACAAAATTAAGTCTTTGATTTCCTGCTGTTTTCAATGTTTGCTCACGGAGGAAGGAAATCAATATGTACAACTGTTTCCACACTGATAGAATGAAACTGCATAAATAATAGATTTAATAGTTTCTACTTCCTCTGTACCTCTCTTAAAGATATTGTTGCTTCTATAAAAGCTGCCTACAACAATCAATCAATTAAATTCAATCAAATCTTCCCCACGACTGAGACCTAATAGCAGTCCACGGAGGGAAAAAATCTTTTGTTTTTAAAAAACACCATTCTCAACATTAAACATAGTGGTGGAACACATGCTTTGGGGGCGTTTTCTTCTACAGGGACAGGAAAATTGCACAAAATTAACTTTTTTTCTTTCTTGTATTAAGTGCCTTAATACAAAAGAACCCTAATACAAGAGAAAAAAACAGAACAATTCTAAATATTTTTCACCATTTAATCAAATCAATATATTTTTAAAGATAAAGATTTTGCTTTCATCCCACTTGGTATTCCAAGCTCTAAGGAGTTTATTAGTCCTCTCTTTAATGTTACTGAGTGGAGTTTGTGTATATTCTACAGGCTCCTGTGCTGCAGTACCTGTACTATCTAGCTCAGATCGGGATCGCCATGTCTCCACTTAGCAACAACAGCCTCTTCCTGAGTTACCATCGGAATCCTCTGCCTGAGTACTTGTCCAGAGGCCTCATGGTATCTCTGTCCACAGATGACCCCCTGCAGTTCCATTTCACAAAGGTTGCAGTAAACAATGGAGCCCCCAGATGTTTTCCGTATTGTGAGGGTTGTGTTTTTGACAGTTTGTGTTGGTTCAGGAGCCGCTGATGGAGGAGTACAGCATCGCTGCTCAGGTTTGGAAGCTCAGCTCATGTGACATGTGTGAGCTGGCCCGAAACAGTGTGCTCATGAGCGGATTCTCTCAGCAGGTGCTAGACTTTAACTTACAGTTGTTACTTTTTTATTGGTAACATATAAAAAGAATTTAAGTTTGTTAACTTTAGGTACATTTTTCGAAGCAATTTCTGATATCCATTTGCATTTTGTAACAGATCTCAAACATTATTTCAACATTTACAATGATTTTAATAAAATCTTTTTTTTTTCATTAATTAAATTACAGCTCACACCAATTCATCGATGTCATCCTGGTCATGTGACATCAAAATGTGGCATCTATAGTGGCAGTAATTGGCTGACGACATGCACAGTCATTCTTTGGAATAAATAATGTATACCCCTTAGCCTTGAAATATACCTCAGAGAATTGGGACACCCCTTCAAAGCTGTATGGTTTAGAAGGAAGTGACGATTTTGTTCTCTTGGACTCGTGGATAAAAACTGTGCTTCATTCTAAAATATTTTTTGCAACATTCCAGTTTTTTACATAAATTTTAATGCTTTTTAAGGGTTTCATTTTAATTTAAAGGTTCTGAAGGATCGTTAGATGCATCACTACTAGAAGATTTGAAGATTTTTAATTAATTAACAATCAAATTTTAAAAACGTACATGCCATATGCGAGTTTATTGTGTAACGTTTATGTAATTAGTCTATATTCCTGAAAAATAAGCGATTTTGTGATATTTTTAACTATATAATTGCAAATCTTTAATCAATCTCTTAGCGATTCTCTCCATGTTTAGCTTGTGGTGAAGAAGCACTCCAGAAACGCTCTGCTCCCAAACCGACCAATCGTAGACCTAACGACCTGCATCTGTGCTACACAAAGTGCACATCAGGCTCAGGTGTAGGCATTTGTTTGTAGAGGCTATGGTGTAAGCTCTGCTTGAAGCAGAATTGGGGTTGAACCCTTTGCAAAAGAAATGGGACACCCCTTTTTCACATGTAAAACAGAGGGGTAGGCCTAAAGGGTATTAGCTGTATTAGCCCCCAGTCCCCTAAAATAGCCCCTTCATTATCAAACCCAATTTCTTTCTTTTTTTACCATTTTTTTTGTCTTATGTGAGTGAGTTGTTTTATGTCCTTACATAAGTCCTTTAATAAAAACACTGTAAAATGCTCAATGAATAAAGTTGGTTGGTTATCACATCAGAAGCAATGGCTTAACGATAAGCTATATGTTCTTAAGTTGTATAGTACTGGACTTAACAACGAATATCTTCTGTGAAGGTGAAAAGCTACTGGCTGGGGCCGCATTATCTCAAGGAGGGTCAGGAAGGCAATGACATCAGACGCACCAACGTTCCCGACATCCGTGTGGCATATCGTTTTGAGACGCTGTGCGAGGAGCTGAATCTGATCACACAGGCCGTACGCTCAGAGGAGCTGGAGATGCTGAAAGAGACGGGGACCTTGTGCACGGCTTCAGGAGAGGCTAAAGTTTAGCATCGTAGCTTGGCAACTGAACTCAATTTTAATTTTATTTTAAATAGTAGCTAGAATTGTAAACATTTTAGATGAGAAGCGCATGTTTGATTCTGACAAATTTCTATTTTTCGATTTATTCACCCTCAGGCCAATATATAAGAGTTTTCCTCAGAAGTCAAGAAACTGATGCTCTTTTGTTTTCATTGAAAGAAAGTATTCCTTGGAGATTTTGCAGGTGAATTGCTGTCAGCACTTTATTCAAACAAAGATTTGCTCGTGATGACCTCATGAGCTGAGTGATCAGTTTGTGCCAGTGGTTTTGCACAAAAGTAAAATGCCAAAACTGACGAAAGCACATTTTGCAGAAACATTTACAGGAAGCGCAGCATGAAGGGTTCCTGTGGTTCTTTATGCTTAACATGCAGTGTGAAGATCGGCTGTTTCCTCCATCTTCGATTGTGGATGTTTGGTGTTGCTCGTGCTCTTAGTTTGATGGCCACAAACACGCAAACGTTCTTCGATTGTGAACTCAAGAACCCATGCGCATTTCCGCTGTGAGCCATGTTGTTTTTACTCCGTCTTGCTGATATTCTTGATATATTTTATCATGCTTCTTATTTATTAACTAGTGCTTGTAACTGTTGAGATATCTGTTCATTTCTGTCTAATTAAATAACAGTGATTTTATTGTAAACAGACAAAATATCAAAGTCAAATTTATTTTTTCTGCAAAACTATATCACAATTAAACTATTTTAAGTCTGACAGTCTGACAATTTTTAATGAAAAATACACACTAAATTATTCATTTAGTGAGCTAAATTAAATCAATATTTGGTGTTTCATTGTTTGGTAAACTGGCTTTTGTCAGATTATAATCAAATGTATGAACTAACAATTATACCAAAGAGGTGCTGATGATTATTATTGTCACACGTTGAAATCTGTTATGAACAGAAACAGCTGTGTAGGAGGCTTAAAACTGAGTGATGAAAAACCAACCTCTGCAGTCGATGTGAGGTTGAGGAAGAAATGTAAGTGTATCTGGGGAGAAATGGACAAAAGTGGTCCTCATGTTGCCAAAAAGCAATAAATTAAATGTGGGACTATGGCTCAGCTATACACTAAGCATAGGAATTGTGGTGCAAAAAATAGTATCAGTTGATTTAGGCTGATGAGTTAATTTGTAATATTGGATTGTAGTCGAAAGCTCCTTTTTTTCATCCAAAGACTGGAGAGAGGTACAATAATGCATGTCAAGCAAAGTGAAGCACAGTGGGGGTTTCTTGATAATTTGGGGCTGCATATCTGCAAATAGAGTTGGAGATTTCTTTAGGATTGATAGGGTTCCCAATGCTGAAAAATGCAGGTAGATACATATGCATCAAGCAATGCCATCAGGGAGGCATGTGATCGGCCTCGAATGCATTCTGCGGCAGAAAAATAATCCCAAACACACAGCCAAAATAAGAACAAGCCAAAACAATCTACAGCATAAAAGAACAAACAGCCCCAATCTAAAAATCATTGGTTAATTCACCCTTGTGTTTGGACAAGCCGAGTTCCTTCAAAAAGTCTGTACACAAGTTTATGCTGATGAGTTAATGTTAGGCAAAAGATAAAGTGTTTATTTGGTTCACTGGTCATTGATGAAAATAAATGATTAACACTTCCATTTCTGAAAGCATTCTTTGTTTACAGCTTTTTTCACACCTACCCAAAATATTTGAAATGTATGTACCTTTTTACATTCCAGGGTTTAAAAAAAATGTTCTGGTCTTACTTGCAAAACCTACGGCTTGAAAAAACAGAAAGCAGTGGATCTTTCCAGAGTAATGGCAGATAAAGGTTTGCATTTGTGTTCTTTTCATTTGACCACCAAAATTCCAAAACCACTGTTCCTCTAGTAAAAGTTGTTCATTGGAGGGAGTGGATTTGTGGTTCTGCCCACAGTTGCTTCTGAGCACGTGCAGACTCCTGCTCACGGTCATGGAAGCTAATGTTTTGCCTGAAGTACCAACACCAGGAAGCCATGTTGTATTTTTATGTTCTGGCCAGTCAGAAAATGTTCCCAGCTCTGATTGTTTTGTACTAAATACTAAAGTCAAAATGAGGTGGAAAAGACCTTAAGGCATTTAGAACAAAAACTTACCATGCATTACCTTGCAGGAAGAAAGGACGCAATACTGACCCCTTGTATCAATATTATGACCATTTATGACCATATACATTGTTTTCATAATTAATACAGAATTAACTTGTGGTATATTAAGGTCCTTAATCTACAATGTCAATTTCCTTTTTTCTAAAGCCTAAACACACTTGGGGTTGACGCGTTTATAAAATGTGATTATTAACTTACAGATAAAGGTAATTTGAGTGAACAACTCTGTTACGTAACATCACTTGTGGTCTTAGATACTTGTAGCGAGAAAAAGTAAGAAAATAAATATAAACATGCGCGGCAATTTGTAGAACTACATGTAAGGAGAATATTTAGAAGTGAATTTTTATTGTTCTGGGGAACTGTGGGAGAGTTTATCTTTTGATAATTATTTTTGTCGGTGTACTGTGCCTTTAAGGAGTTCGCGGGTGTACGTACGCCGAGACCACGTGTGCGCGCACGCATTCTTTTCTGCACCGCCTCCAATCCACATATTAAAAAGTAATTTCTCCAGACACGACTGACGCTTGCACAATCAGCCCTTGAAGCTTTAACAGTTGTAAAGAGTTACTTCTGTCCTGTTGCAAGATGACCATGAAGTTGGCATACTGGGATATTCGAGGGGTAAGCGTCGTGCATTTACACATACCAAAAAATAACTTTGCACGGTTAAAATATGACACTGCGACGAGTACAATTCAACAGTGATGATGTAAGTTAACCATTTAGTCATTTAACGCAGTATGGATCTTATCTTGTTGAATCTTTGCTTGGTGGGTGTTCCCTAACTAACCTTTGTCTTTTTTAACCAATATTTCAAAATGTGTACAGTATATAAAAACAAGAGCGAATTAAAAGAAATAAAGTAAAATAAGAACCATCAAAGAAATGCACCTAAATTAACAGCACAAATGTCATTTTGGAAGGTCAATTCGTCTGGGATTTATTTCAGTAAAATGATCTTATTTTATTTACGTTAAGTTAGTCATGTAGAGGGCGGCACGGTGGTGTAGCACTGTGGCCTTCCAGTTAGAAGGTTGCCAGTTCAAGGCTCACCAGGAAGGAGTTTGCATGTTCTCTCCGTGCTTGCGTGGGTTTCCTCTGTGTACTTCAGATTCCCTCACAATCCCAAAACATGAGGTTAGGTTAATTGAATAATCTAAATTCCCCTTAGGTGTGAATGTGTGAGTTTATGTTGCCCTGCGATGGACTGGTGACCTGTCCAGGACGTACCCCTGCCTTTCGCCTAAGAGGTCTAACTCCATCAAGAAGTCTAACTACATCAGTAGTAATAGCGGATGTATATTTTTGAGTTGGGTCTGATTGCAGCATGCAGTAAAAGAGGCAGGCATGGATTGAACCGTGCACGCCCAGGCCAGCCACGCCCCCTAAATCTTTCTTCACTACTGTTCGTGGCTTCAATGCTCAAGGCTTGAAAGGTGACCTTCTAGGTTGACAGAAAATGTAAAAAAAAAAAAAAAGCAATGAAAAAAGTATTATTGATTTAAAAATCTGACTTTAATATGTTAATAATTTTAACATTTGAAATGAAGTGTTAATCTTACATTGTTTTTCCCAACAGCTCGCCCAGCCAATCCGTTTACTGCTGGAATACACTGGCACTAAATACGAGGAGAAATTCTATTCGTGTGGGGAAGGTCAGTCTACACAGCACGCATTTCCGACTTCTGTAATAAAATCAAGTGGTGATCATTGACTTATATTTGTTGTACAGCTCCCAATTATGACAAAAGCTGTTGGTTTGATGAGAAAAACAAGCTTGGGATGGATTTTCCCAACGTAAGATTCTATTATAATATAATTGCACTCACAGTAGAATTGTACCATGTAGTAACACTGGTCTGTTTTCCAGTTGCCGTATCTTGAGGATGGAAACACAAAGATTGTACAAAGCAACGCTATAATGAGATACATAGCCCGCAAACACAACCTCTGTGAGTTCAGGTCCATTCTGCCTTCACTGGGAGAGGTGTTTGGTGTTGTGTAATCAGTCGCATTGGTTTATAGGTGGGGAAACTGAAGAAGAACAGATAAGAGTTGATGTCTTGGAAAATCAGGCAATGGACTTTCGTAATGGATTTGTTAAGCTCTGCTATCTTGACTACGTGAGTAATTTAATTTTTAAGATTTATATTAGAGAAATTTAGTTCTGATTATGACCCTTTATTTGTATCATGTTTGTTTACAGGACAAGAACAAAACATGTTACACTGAGAAACTTCCAGGAATTCTGAAACAGTTCTCAGATTTCCTCGGTGACCGGAAGTGGTTCGCTGGGGACAAGGTATACTTCAACTTGATCCTTCAAGAGTGCGCTAAAGGACAGAACTTCATATTGTTTTTCTTATAAAGTACATTAAATTCCTATAGCTCACCTTTGTGGACTTCATCATGTATGAGTTGTTGGATCAGCATCGTATGTTTGATCCAGCATGCCTCGACGACTACAAGAACCTTCGCTCTTTCCTGGATCACTTTGAGGTTTGGTTTAGTTCTGTGTAATGTATATGAATGAAGCGGTTTGTGAGTAAATGCTGTTTCATCTCCTTTCAGAGTCTGGAGAAGATCGCAGCATACATGAGGTCAAACAGGTTCATGAAAACTCCAGTAAATAACAAGATGGCCAAGTGGGGAAACAAGAAAGAGTGAACAATAAGCAGTAAACACCGAGATGCCAGATATAAAGATACTATAGTTTTCTAAGGTGACAAACACACCAGTGTGGTTTTATGCACTTAAAACTGTTGCACTTTTGTACTGCAGTGAAGAAAAGATAAACATTTTATAGTTTCACAGTCTAAAGTGTGATGTGTTTGAATTGGAAAAGGATGAAGTATCTGTTCAAACTAAATAAAGATCACAGATATCATTGTTGTAGAAAATGTATACTGTTTACTTTTTCTGTTTACGCTACACACTTGTGCATTCCATTTATTAATTCAGAAGAGCGATTACGTACAACATAAAGTCTGGAAGACCCTTCATCTGAAAGGGTGACATCACAGACACCGTTTATGTTATTTACAGTCAATGGGCGAGACCCTTGTGGTGTAATGGCATTTGTTTTTTGGTGGATTTCTATGTAAACTTCGGCTCTCATAAATTTCATACCCTGTTTTTAACTGAAATGGCACTAAGCTCATTTTATTATCAAGTGGTGTCTCTGATGTCACCTATTAGCTTGTGATTAAAGTCTCTGTCCACTTGAACCTGGTTAATTTGAAAATTGATTTTGCTGCACGGTTAAGCTGTTGGTCCACTTGAAAGAGCAAGATCCTTTTCATGTAACTTCTCATGTCTGCAGAATGCTGATGGAGTAAGAACCCTCCCACTGAATGTGAAGCCCTGCTCACTTCTCTTCTCATTATTTGTACTCTCACCATAAGTCTAAGGGGCAGTTACAGTACCCCTAAACAATGCAGAAATTACCGCATGCTTAGCCTGCCCGTAATTAAAAATTAGACATCATCGCGTCCGCCATATTTGTAGAGCGACTCCACCGTTGCCATGATTACACATTAAACAAAGCAACTCCTAACGAAACTAAAACTAACCAATAATTTGGGGGTTTTGTTAATTTTTTTTATTAGTCATCTTTTTTGTGAATATTTAACCACAAAATTCAAGCGCGACTCCTGGTAGAAACTAAGAATACAAATAAAATGGCCGCTGCTCCTATCACTCTATACCATAAACAATTGAATGATAATAAAGGCACCTTCCTCACAGTTATAGGTATTTATTGAGGTCAACATTGTTGAAACTATTTAAAACCCTGCTTGATTGGGTGTCATAGGGAACTGCTCTCTAAAGCGGTCAGTCGAATTTGCAACTTCTTCAGTCATGTCCTATTTTACATAAGAGCAGAGGTTGGAGGAGGATACCGATGCTCAGAAGCGTTACCATCATTTTTTTTTTGCAGTAGGGAACCTCGGCTACCACCTCCCCAGTCCCAACTATCAGTCTGAAGAGCAACTTTCAACAAACACTTTGCAAAATGACAATGAAGCTGGCATACTGGGATATTCGAGGGGTAAGGACGCGTTGCGCATTTGTCTGCACAGCTTTAGTTGTATCCTTATTCCAAAACGTAAAATTGTTTGGTCGTTTGTAATTGACAGTAATTCGAGTAAATTGATTAGCGATAGAAAATGACGGCTTGTTGTTGAGGTAGGAGAAAGTTTTAAGCTGTTCTCGATTCAACGAGTGTCTGGTGGGCGTGACACCTGACACTTTTGTTGTAAAAGTGCCCACAAAAAAAAACAGGTTTTGTGTATTTTCGACTTCCATGTATGTGTTTTGGGTTAAAGTTGTGCTTTTACTACCTATTTTTCTGATGTAATTTAGTTCGAAGCGAGCTAGCTATAACGTAACAGTGCTGTACAGTTTGAACTGGAGGAAGCTCAAACTGGGTTTTCGGCATTTTATTTTTAAAACTACTTCTTGTTTTTTTGAACAGTTTCAAAAAATAAAACAGCAATTTAAAAGTTAGATTTGCTGAAGAGACGATTTAATTTCTATATACAGTAATTGTGCAAAGATTTTAGGTGGCTATGAAAAAAATATGTATTGCTCATTTATTTACTTAAATTAATAAAATGCAACAAATGAACAAAAGAGAAATCATTTGCCTTTAAATCAGCACGATTCTTCTAGATGCACTTGCACACTTGTTTTTGAAGGAATTTTTCTGGTAGGTTGTTCCAAACAACTTGTAGAACTAACCCCAGATCTTCAGTTTATGTAGCTTTCTTACATCCTTCTGTTTCTTCATTAAATCCCAGACACACTTGATTAGATCAGGACTGTGGGGGCTATACATTGCTTCCAGTAGTTCTTGCTCAAAGGTCAATTCTTAATGACCTTTGCTGTATGTTAGGGGTCAGTGTCCTGCTGTTAAATATATTTGGGGCTAATCGTACGCTTTCTTCTATGTATTACAAGGTGTATACATTTCTACCTTTATCAGAAGTAACACAATTCTGATCAAATCCGCAGTTTCATTTACAGAAAAGTAGCCCCAAATTTTTAAAGATCCTCCACCATACTTCACGGTTCCCTGCATAAACACATTATTGTACTGCTTTCAAGCACTTCAATGTGTGACTGATGATCATTAGAACCTGTCTGGTGGAATTGATGGATCATGTACCAGACTACTATAATTCTTCAAATACCTAAATCCACTACCTTAAAGATGCTGGTTTGCATGCAAAAGGTAGCAAACCCAAATATTTTTATGATTTGGATTTATACTATTTTTGCTTACTTTTAAACTAGTATTCCTACTATAATGACCAATTTACACAAGCAATTGTTTTGATAAAACCTTTGAAAATAATTTAAGCTATAAATCATCTTTTCACAACAGCTTGCGCAACCAATCCGTTTACTGCTGGAGTATACTGGCACTAAATACGAAGAGAAATTCTATTCTTGTGGAGAAGGTAAGGCCTGCATTTGCATATTTCCGGTAATGAAATCATTATCATTCTGTGATTATTTATATACTTGTTTTACAGCCCCTGATTATGACAGAAGCTGTTGGCTTGATGAGAAAAACAAACTTGGGATGGATTTTCCCAATGTAAGTTGATGCTTATAATAGTACTCAAGTAAGGGATTATCAATGGTGGTATTGGCTGTAGGTGAAGATTGTCTCTTCCAAGTGTGTTTCTATGAGAAGGTATGATCTCAGTTTGTTGAGCTCTTCATGTTGAGATCAGTTCAAACATGCCATGACCCGCTGCTGCTGACATTTTGTTTCCAGTGCAGCCTTACTGATGACAGCACTGGTGTCAAGTTTATGTAGAATAAATGATGTATACGTTTATGAAAATGCTAAAATAGTCAAGTAACCCTATAGTTCAGCGAATATTTACTGCTGTGGAAGCAGTGAGTTACTATGGTTACCAGTAATGGCAGATGTTGTGACACTGGTCTGTTTTCCAGTTGCCGTATCTTGAGGATGGAAACACAAAGATTGTACAAAGCAACGCTATAATGAGATACATAGCCCGCAAACACAACCTCTGTGAGTCCAGGTCCATTCTGCCTTCACTGGGAGAGGTGTTTGGTGTTTGTGTAATCAGTCGCATTGGTTTATAGGTGGGGAAACTGAAGAAGAACAGATAAGAGTTGATGTCTTGGAAAATCAGGCAATGGACTTTCGTAATGGATTTGTCAAGCTCTGCTATTTTGACTACGTAAGTGATTCTATTTTTAATAGAATCTTAAAATTAGTTCTTATTATGACCATTTGTTTTTATCGTGTTTGTTTACAGGACAAGAACAAAACATGTTACACTGAGAAACTTCCAGGAATTCTGAAACAGTTCTCAGATTTCCTCGGTGACCGTAAGTGGTTCGCTGGGGACAAGGTATACTTCAACTTGATCCTTCAAGAGTGCGCTAAAGCAGAGTTTCTTAACCTTTTTGACACTGGGGCCAAATTTTCCCCGTACAACGTGATTCAAGGCCCATTCAAATAACTTGTTAATGTAAATTAAACCACATCTTGTTTGATATGTGCTTAATAATTAAATCAAGTCATTTTATGGTTTATTAAAGTAAAATCTTGTGGGGAAAAATGCTACAATATGATAATCTCAAATACATTGATTTTCACACTGAACAGTTAAACCAAAGTTGTCGTGCTTAGCACAGATTAGAATTCCAAAAATATTTATAAGGCATTTTGATAAATAAAATTGTGTGGTAATAAAGCAAGCACACTTAAAATAAAGGTTCAAATTAAATAAACTGTAAATGACACTTAAATAGAGTGCAACCTGCTGATGAACTTGACAAATTAGTAGTGTTAACTTTTGTACCATATGTCTCTCTCCAAATCTGTGACAAATTAACAACAGTCTGTTTTTTAACATGCTACAAATTACATTTCATGTTAACCTCTAAATGAGAGACTTGGGCCTGTCTCTTAGACATGATCAAATCCTCTCTGGGTGGAATGGGGGAAAGGCAGGGTGCATATCACAACACCTGACTGACGCCTCACTGCCACCAAGTGCTAAGAAGCAACATTCAGGTCCCGCGGCCCACAGGTTCAGAACAGATTATTTTTTCGCGGCCCACTAGTTGGCGCTCACGGACCGAGATTGGGCCGCGGCCCCATGGTTAAGAATCACTGCGTTAAAGGACGTAACTTCATATTGTTTTTTACTTATATAGAACCTTGAATTCCTATAGCTCACCTTTGTGGACTTCATCATGTATGAGTTGTTGGATCAGCATCGTATGTTTGATCCAGCATGCCTCGACGACTACAAGAACCTTCGCTCTTTCCTGGATCACTTTGAGGTTTGGTTCAGTTTTTGTGCTCTCGTGTAATTAGGGCTTAAGCTACCTATTGTAAATGCTCAGAGTAATATTGCTTTTTGCACATTTTTGATGGCTGAAACATGCTCAAAGTCACAGAATTTCACACATTTCAGAACTGGTGAAAATTTAGGGTTTGAAAAGTGGGTGTGGCAAAATGGTTTGTCTTAAAAAATTATACCCGGAACAAATGTGTTGGGTACCAAAAAAAAATAAAAATCAAATTACAAAAAGTGGTCATTGTGGCTTGCAGCTTAAATGTTGTAACTGTCACTGACCGCTGTTTCATCTCCTTTCAGAGTCTGGAGAAGATCGCAGCATACATGAGGTCAAACAGGTTCATGAAAACTCCAGTAAATAGCAAGATGGCCAAGTGGGGAAACAAGAAAGAGTGAACCTTAGCATTAAGAAGACTGTTACACCAATGTGACAAATACACCAGCATTTTAAGTTCTTAAGCACTTAAGTCTGTTACACTTTAAGAGCTATTTTGTATAACAGTGAGGAAATGGCTTGCCACTAAAATGTTATTTTTGGATTGTATTGTGACAGGATTAAATTAGGTACACTTTTTAAAACTAAATAAAAAACACAAACATCATAGTTGTCGAATGTTTTATCAGTTTATTCAACCTGTCCTTACGTCGTACCAAAATGGTTTTATTAAGCTTTTAACTTGTATGAATTGTTGTTTGAAGCAGTATAGACTTCAATAATCACTGCTATCATGCTGACTGATTATTTGCGTTATGCACCAGGATCCATCAGGGTAGGTGGAGCATAATGAGCAGTTTTCCATTCCACAATAAATGAATAATGGACAAGCTGTAAATCTGGAGTAATGCTGTTTATTCAGTCTGCAGAGAGTCAGTTTTATCAGATTGACTCACTCTGCACATAGCAAGCTCCCACACTCTGGAGATAACATGAAGTTTAAACCAATCCAGCTGCTTCTGCTGAAGGTATCATGAAGAAATATGATTGGGAGGAGTCGCACAGTCTACAGCTGTTACATTGAAATACAAGTTTAGAATTCGTTTATTCTTTTTTGCAACGTTTTCTTTATTTACTAAATAGTTCAAGTGAATAAACTGATGGCAAGACGTTAGTACAGATTTAAAATAACCAACCCAAAACATTTTGATTGAAGAGCATTTATTAATACGCAGTGTATAATCTTTAATTATAGATGTATTCGTCTTTAATCAATCTAATAACAATCTAAAGTAATAATAAAGGTATTAACGGAATAAATAAAGGTATATATACTTTGATGAGCATCATCAGTCCTAACGTGTTCACAAATAAAAGGACATTTTGAGGTGCGTCCTCGGTAGCTTATGTTCATGTCCGGACGAGTGGAGAATCTAATGCACCACAGCAGCAGAAATCCTCAACGACCCCCGAACCGATTCAACTCCGCCTCACCTGCAAGCTGCAGAGAATACAGATGGGCATAACACATGCTGATTTCTGACTTAGCCATTCGGCCGTAACACAACTTACTGCAACTGTGGATCTGACACTCTGGAGCTGGAAAAAGACACGTGCTCCTTCTTCAGGAGAAATCGCTCTGAAATCATCACGTTTCATTCCCAACAATACTGATCCATTGAACACCCCAAAAGTCTGGATTGTCCTGCAGAGAAAGTGTGAAAATGACATTCATGCAGTACACAATATTTAGAGATAACATGCATGGTTGCTTACGTTTTAGAAAAGCCTTTGTACTGCAACCAGGCCTTAACATCCTCAGGTCTAGATTTCAGGTCCAGAGTTGGTGGCCCTCTTAAATTCTGCTGCTGTGTAAGCAATTAATTATTTACGGCAGAAAAAATGGATTCTGATAATTTGAAGCATTCTTCATGGACAGAATTTCAAAATGAACATACACTTTGAACAATCTAGTCCCACAACATGTGATCGGAGTATTCAAGGAGCGGAAACTTGCTGGCATCTCCAGGGGTTGGTAAAATAAAAAGTGTAATTGAGCTTCTAAAAATAGCATGCTCTTGTTAGATAAGAACAGAAATCGGTTCACAAAACTCCAATAGATTGGAAAAAAAGTTGGTTTGGTGGCCACAAGTGTTGGTTTCTGCCACATCTTTCAGAATTTGGGTGAGGGGGTGGGGGGAGGGGTTGCTGACAGCTGGGTTTTGCACTTCCATGAATGGGAAGTATCACAGCCAAGATAGAAACCTGCATATAATGTATGCGACATGTCTTGTGTGCCACATTACAGCACCTCTACTAAATTTGGGCCGTGATTGGCTCAACTGACTGGAACATATGTGGTCCCAAGTTGATGCAATTGAAAAGATTTAAAAGCTTGTAATAGAAAAATATTTAGAATCATATTCTGCCGAGCTAGAACAGGAAGTTACATCACAGCTATGCTCTATAAGTCGAGGTGTTGTAGATCCTGTTTCCACACTTCTTTTCTAAACCTTGAAAGAGCTGCTTTGCTCTTGCATCTGAATAAATGCATGGGACGTAGATTTAGTCTGTTTTCTCTTACAGACAAGTAAGTTACCAAAAATGGCTAGATTTGTTGCTAGTCACAACATTTGATGGAGCGTTACTAGGGGGGTAAAAAGTCTCTAAATCTAGTAACAAAGTTAGCAACAGTGAAGACAGAGGCACTACAAACAATGTATGAATCCACAAGTTACTAATTGTACCAATTGATGTTTGCTTGGCCTTGATTTCTTATGAGGAAATAAAACTTGTAAATGGTAAAACTTACCATCTGTCTTTGCTCGTTGGCAGGCTCTAAGACGTTCTGAGGCACATAGCCATCCTCATTCCGACTGTTTTTCACTTTCCACCATTGCCCTGACTTGTCAATTACCTGTTCATAAAAAAAAAAAAAAAAACTGTAAATACAATTTTTTTTCTGCCCAGAGACAAAAACACTTAGTTCGTGTTTGTGAACATTCCACAGGACGCAAAATCAGCCATCAATGTTTCAATATGGTATTCAACAAAACGAAACAACATTGGACATTTTAAATGGTCAAACCAAATCAATTGGCATTTATAAACTTAGTACAATTCTAAATTTAATATAAGTATTCAGCCCCTTTGAAAAACGAATATCAGAACCAAACCAATGACATATCAATGTTTCAACAATAATTCAGATTGACTAAAAACAGCTAACACAGTTTTATCTAAATATACCAAATTAACTATTACCAAAAACCACTTTAAAGTACAAAATATCTACTATTACTTTCTGGGTACAATCCTTTATCATGAAGTCAAGGATCAAGCAATTACCTCCACCAGATCACCCTTCATCACACTCAGCTCTTGACTGTTTCTTGCCATAAATTCATAGATCACCCTCATGTACAGGGATGGGTCTGCAGACCTGTTTAATGTACAAGAAAATGTAGTAAGTGATATTAAAATTGATACGAATCTAAACTATTATGCATAGACTTATTTTTGTGAAGATTGGATGTGGGTGTAACACTTTTGTGAATTAATATTAGTGTCCTCAAACTTTTGTATAGAGTTGTGCTCACACATTTATATATAAACCCCGGCAAGATTTTGGATTTCTTGGATTTTTCAGAAAATATGAATGATAACACCAAAACCCATTAATAGTTAGTGGTTATGGAAGGCATTTATTACCAACGAACTGTATTTACACTATTTAAATCATAATGACAACTTTCCAAATGACCCTGGAAATGGCCAAGAACTCAGAAAACTTCCCAGTGTATGTAACATATGAGTATAACTATATTGTTACCACATTAATGTAACACAGAATATCATCCACCATATAAATAAATATCAATTATAGCTTAATATTACTTGGATTATCGGTTTCATGCCAAACCTTTACAGTTGTAAATGTAATAATCCTGTAAACACATCATTTTCACACATAAGGGGAAACAATCTGATACTAAGGCTCACCTCATTGGTGGGCTGCTGCTTCTGGGCCTGTTGTCCTGGAGAAAGAAAAAAAAAGTCACAAAAGGCTCACAATACAATATACACCTCATTGTTATGTCTACAAAGTGATTTGCATCCCGAAATTAAACCAAAACTAAATATTGAAACCATTTCACTGTTCAAACTGGGAGATAAAATTGACTTTAATGACCGTAAAGCTAGAACATCAGGGTCTAGATTGATCTATATTAGACTGAATTGATCTGTATTTTACAATTCTCACATTTATTTGACTGAGAAGGAGAACTAGTTTCAAACTTTTCCTAATGTCTCAATAAAATATTGACTGCTGGTAAGAACTGGTACCACTAAAGGAATTCCAGGAAAGCACTGAGGAATTTTACAAGCTTATCAGCTTGTGCAAGAACCTTCTAATCACTGAGCAAAAGTATTTGAAGGTTCTAGAAAGGGTTGGCCATTGAAAAGAAACAGTAAAAGACAACTATTTATTTATGTTAATCATTGTAACAAATTAAAACGTTATAACATCACTGACAGCTCCCTAGCAACTAAACTGTTTACCTTAGCAACCAAATATTCTGAGCTCAGCTTTGGTGAATGACAAAAACATGAGGGTTGGTTCATATAATTTATAGAGACAAAGGAAATATTATGTCACTGACCCTTGCATAGCAACTGTTTACCATAGCAACCAATGTGACATTTCAGTATCTCAGCCAATAAAAGTCATGGACATGGGCTTGCTGTATTGGCATGGGGAACTTTATATGTTCACTCCTCCATACCATCCAAAAATTCTACCTTAGCAGCCATTCCATTTTGCCTTTAAAACTTTTAAACACCACTTTTACAAAACAACATCAAAGTTGAGCTTTCTATTTAAATATTGTTGTTTCTATTCTATTCTCATAGTTGCCAAGTGGAAGGTTTCACCTGTTCAGGAGGCTTCGGACGTGGGTTGGTGGGTGGAAAGCGCTCACTGTTGGCGCGTGAAAGCTGCCTATTGACGCCAGGAGACTGGGAAACAACAGGCTGCCAGCCATCATAGAATTCTGGATAATACGAAGGGATCTGATCCCCATTTGGCCATTTGGATCTAAAAACAAACAAGTTTTTTTTCTCATATTGACTCATTGACGCCTTTTTTTCTAAACAAGAAAGTTTTGTAAATAGAGCATATTACTAGCAATGTCAAGATTGTTTTCAGGTTGAGTTGACAGCGCTTTGCATTCAATTTAAGTGGAATAAATAGTGCAACACTTAAATGATGCATCTTTGTATTTGCATTTGTCTCTCATTAGTCTCAGAAGGGACACCTTGGGATGTTCCATGAATCCCCCAGACTGCTCCAGAGCTTGCCTTCTTCTGGAGTGACCACACGTGCCAGCAGCTGCAGGGCTTTTTCAGTCAGCAGTGGGCACAGCACTGATGACGGGATGCCAGGAGCATAATGACTCTTTAGCTGAAAAAGGGTGAAAACATCAAAAGTTTAATTTGTAACATAATTATTGTGTGGTAACAAAAATAATCAAAAGTGTTATAAAATAAAAATAATAACACATCAAAAAAGACTAGCACATACCAGATCAAAACAATGTTACAATTCTATTTAAAAATACAGTGAAACATCTCCTAAACCTTATATGCTGTTCCAAGTACTTTTTATGCCATTGTGCTTTTTCTGTGCCAAAACACAAGCCATCTCACAGGTATTGTACTTCTAAGAGTTACCCCTCCTTTTGGCATCAATTTTGGGGTCTGCCAAACAAAACGATTTTCTTACATTTTAATTTGAATAACCTTGCAAATTATGTGTTATAATGTTTAAAACTAAAAATATCAAAATTAATAGCCTTCTTGAAACCTACATATTATATTTGAAAAAAGGAAACAATTTCTATCGTCATTTATTTGCTGTTGTAACTATTCTCTAGAAACACATTTCAAAGCATTTTTGTAGAGGAATCCTTTCGCCAACAGAAGAACAACAAGCTTTTTGTAGCCCTTAAACACAATCCTTTGCATTACAAGAATCTTATGAAAGTGGTTGCCTAGCAAACAAGATGAAATTACAGTCACTTACAAAAACAACGGAAGAAAAGAGGCTGTGAACAATGTCAGAGACAGGAGGATTGTTCAGGTGACCTTCCAGCTTCCCCTGCCAAGCAAAGATTTATGTAATGCATTAATGCTCTGATGAACTGGTTGTGTTTTATGACATTTTATCTGTTCTGTTCAATATACACAGGGGGTGTAACAATACGACACATACCTCGATATTATGTCTTACGATATGCATTTTGACAAACTATTGAAACTGTTTATATAATGAACAATCATTGGAAAAAAAATTTGTAAAGCTTTTTATATATCTAGTTTGGTTTGTATGAGAGAATTTGATACCATCCATCCACTAGGGGACAGTGTTTGCATTAAGTCATCTTTTTTACTCTAAGTGATGGAGAGAGCTAATTTTATATTCTCTCTCGATTAAGATGTGAATAGATAATTGTCAGGTAGTAAATATTACATAAAACAAGACAACAAGGTAAAGAAGTTTCAGAAGTGACTAGAATCACAATCACTAGAATCAAAATGCACCTCAGCTCCTGGATGATATCTCCCAGTAGCTCCACCACATGTGTCGTGACATGATTTTGTATAGCGATATATTGTCACACCCCTAATATTCACATTTATTTTCAAAAACTGAAATGAAAAAAGTTAGGGCAGGATTAGTCAGCTCACTTACCAGAAGATTGAACCCATACTTTATTTTCTGCAAACAGGAAACAAACTCATCCACAGGAGGGATGTTTGGAACTGTTACAAAAACATAAATATTCATGGAATTGTTTTAACACACATTTAAAAGGAAAGTAGCTTGTGTTTGTAATTCACCAGGTTTTTGGGAAGGGTTTTTCTTTTTCTTTTTATTACTCCCATCATCTTTTGGTAAAGCTGATATAATTTTATAAGTGAAAGTCTCAATGTCAGCTGCCACATGGTTAAAGATCTCCTGGAGAGAAATGACATTGATAAGAAATGTGTCATAAAACTGACGTATTGTTGGCATAAGTAGATTAACAGCCACGTTTTTGATAAGATATGAATTCATCAATGAAAACAACAAACAGAGTCTCTGTCCACGTCATTGACTGGAGGAGGAGTGTGTTCCCTCTGCACTGGTCTGGAGGGCAATTCATCCCTGGGAAAAGGCATCCTATCATCTGGAAAAAAATAAATAAAGAAATTCTATTAAAATATTACATTTTATGTCATTATATCATTGTTATTCTATTATTATAATTATATCATTATTATTATTATCATTATTATTATTATTGTTATAATAATGTCAGTTTTTGAGAACACTGTCTCAAACCTTTTCATGCAAATCTTTAATGTTAACCCTTAGAAGTCCGGGGTCTTTTTGAGTGTTTTTTTTTACAAATATGTTTACATTACATTACACAATAATTCCACAACAAACATGAAATTTTGCAACCTATGCGTTATATTTGATTTATAAATAAAATAAAAAAATAAGTGGTTTGCATAATTCCTATATAATTAAAAACAGGTGGTGTGCCTGGCATGCGCACCTGTGCGTACAGAGACTTGTAAGGGTTAAATAAGGGTTTATAATATTTGAACTAAGAAGTCTGAAGAAGAATCTTCTTTACAAGACCACCCAACAAAAGTGGATCTCCTGGAACTTTTTAAAAGATTATTGATAAAAAAAAGTGGTTACCGTAGTCCTCATGGCTGTTGAGCTGTGGTGCAGGGTATTCTGGAGGAGGAGGGCTTTGCTGAATGGGCCTCTTCACACTGCCTGGGTAACCCTGACCAATGATGCTCTCCAGATGGCTCCTGTGAAAACACAGAAGATGTCTCTGCTTTATATTGATAAAATAAATCACTGTTGAATCAATATTAAACATGAATCTTTGGTGAGAACATCAGCTCCATAATAGATGAATACCTGATGTCCATCTGTGGTTCCTTTGTCGGTAGAGACATATCTCCTTGCTGCATTGCTCTTTCTAGATTACTAGCCACTTCCTGAGCCTGCAGAAAAAAAATAACGAAATAAAACTGCCGCCACGAAATCTAATGAAGCTGAATACGTTTTTAAGAGGTGTTCCTCACCCCATCCTCTTCACACTGGAACAAGAAGGCCCGTGGATGTCTCTGGTTGGGTTCTTGAACTGAGATTATGAGAATGGAGTCATACACACAACTGTCGAGGGCGACTTTCGTTTTTCTGATGCTGTCCAAGTGCACAGATTCCAACACCTCCTACGAAAACACAACAGTTTCTCTCCTTCTGCTCTCTAAAAGATTGCAAGCAAACAGTAAAGAAGTGCACTGAAGAATAATTTGGTTGCTGCTCTGTATAGAATGTTTAAAGGACATATTTTTGATAAATGAATCTGCTTATTTTGTTTATGCACATCATTTAAACACATTTTTCTTCAGATGTAGAATCTCATAGGCCCGTACTAAAACATTCATCTCTACCCGATGTCTAGGCTTTTTCACTGAAGTATTTGAGCATGAAAAGCACCGTAATGTGTGCATAAAAGGACGTTTCACCAATTCCTTTCAGGGAGGCACGAGATTGATTACTAGATTACACAGCTAGTTAACTATTAACAAGAGTTTTCCCACTGCTTTTCTCCAACTCAGCCATTGTGTATCTGGTTACGCACCCGTATATAAAAATATAAAAATATCAGCATTTCTTTCAAATCTCATGTAATTTCCTGTAAATATATACAAATTTATTTAACATCATCTTTCAAAGTTTTCTGTAGACCTGTTTCTCTTCTAATCTTACAAAAGCTCTATTTTCCTTTTTATATCTGCGTCAACATATCAGACTCACTCGCATTCAATTGTAAACACAAGGCTTTATTCCCACCTCTCATCTTTGTGAAGAAAAAAATGTTATTCACAATCCTTTTCTTCGTAAATGGATTTATTCATTAGATATGGACACCACAGTATAAGGTGGTATCTATTTTTTATTACAATATAAAAAGTTCCTTTTACCTGGGCCAGGGGAAACAACTGATCTATTGCTTCATGTATCTGTCATTTTGGCTAAATGCTTTGGTGCAAACTAGTTGTCTTGTGACAACATCCACACTGCTCAAAACAGCTTTTCAACTGGTAAGAAATTAACTTACGGGGAAAATCCAACGTAATTCAAGGAAGTAAACAACGGGAGGACACTTTGAGAACAGAAAGGGAAATCTGGCTTACTGGTGATTTATTATATCATTTGTGTGAATCCCTTGGGCCTTGACTGTGATTTATGCGCAAGCAAACTGAAGGAATAAAATAAACTCTGGTGTGATCAATCAATCGAAAAAAATAGGTGTGGAAGCAGATACACAGATAACTTGTATATGTTTATAATTTCTGCTTAATTTCTGCTCATAGTAAATAGCCATCAGTATATATGTTCACATCTTATCATACCTGTAAATTTTACTTTAGAAATGCTCTATCTGTACTTCATTTATCTAAAAATTAAATATATACATTGTGCATGTGAAATGACAATAAAGTTGAATCTAATCTATATCCTCTAGAGGCGCTGTTCAGTTAACTTGGCTAAAGGATTGATTTCCTGTTCAAATAAAGACATGTTATCAGGTTGTAATGTTGTGCATGTTTCCTATTTTTATAGAATATTAATTCTAAACAAAGTAAGAAGACTCTGAAAGCAAGAAGGTTTAAGAAGATTTAACAGAAAACGCTGCTTTATTTAGCTCAAACATGACATGAGTTATCTTATCAAAGCACTGCTATGAAAGATAGGGGGCAAAGTAAATAGGGTAGGTCTTTTCTGTTGCAAGGAGAAGACGGAAAGGGGCAGAGTGCATCAGTGCTAATTTATTTAAGCAGCTTGTCGCTTAGGATTCTAAATATTATATTATATTATATTACCTTATTACATTTATTTACATTATCTATGATTCTTGGATTAAATTTGGTATTACAGTAGAATTTAAACCTACTGCACATATTCACACTGTAAGTAGGTGGAGCTTGGATCTACTCGAGCATTTGAATGGGTTGATTATTAACGTGACATTCTTAATGATTTGATTTTAAATTGTTCTGAAAAATACACTGCAAACACTTAATTAAGAGATTTGTCTATAGTCTGTTATGGTCTTTCGTTATTCTTTGCTCCATGAAGGATGTGTCCAACCTTGGTCTCAATGTCACACAGCTGGAGCTGATTGGCCTTGACCTGAATGATCATGTCCTGTGCCCACACTTTCCCTTTACTGTCCATGTTCTTCAGCCGCATCACACAGTCCTCGATGCTGCTTACTTCTCTGCCATCCAGCACACAGGTGAACAGATGCTGTAGAGCAGAAAGAACAGGGGTCTTCACAGATGACCATCACATTAAGGCCTTTTTAAAATAACATCTGATTTATTCTATTATTTTTTTAATGTCTAATTAGATTAGCCTCATATTAACCAGTGGGTGTGATTCTGTAATATTTAGCAATTTTCAAAAAATATGTGTATAAAAAAAGGTTACCTCTACTCTGTACTGAAAGTGCTCTTGTCTGCTCAGGGACTCTGCATACTCCTTCCTTTGCACTGAAGCATCAAAATCAAGTAAGCTTTAAAGACTTATGTAAGAGTATTCAAGGTTTAGAATTGAGTTTACTTACTGTAGATGGATTTGGCACTGGGACGAGACATGGCAGATCCCTGGGGCGTTGGCTCAGGTGAATAGCCTCTGTAGCGTAACACATTTTTACTATGTGATTCTAAATGGAAACTTCAGATTGATTGTCATTGCGACATTCTTTTTTATGGCTTGATTACAGGATATTTGCAAAGGAGTTCCATAAATTTGGAAAAAGTAAAAACTTGATCAGTTAAACCCTCAATTTATTCTCAGTGATCAGTAACATGTTTTGACCAGTTTTCCAGAAGAATGTTGAGTAATTTCTCAAGCAGTTCATCACATGTTGCTGCAGAGGAACTAAAATTTGCTTATTAACTTGCAGAGTGTCACATTATTATATATCGTGTGCATTGTTCTCAGGACAGCTGTGGTTTTACCATGAAAAACCACTTCACTCACTTAAACGTGTAATGAACTTGCATTAATTACCTTGCACTGTATTTAAAAATTTCTCAAATTAAACATTTTATTGACATGCTGAGATATCAACTTATTTTTTTATCCTGAAAATGCTTGTTTTGCTGTGGTGGAAACAGGTTTTCATACATCCATAAGTGCATTAGTTATAGTAGATATTATACTTTGTCACAATTTAGTATCAAATTTTACTGTGTAAAATATGGTAACCCAGTAGCGGAAAAACAAAAATAATTATCGGGGGGAGTAATTAATAGGGGAACATACAAGTTCAATGACAACACAAATACACATTCACAACACAAAAAAACTCAAAAAAATTCAAAAAAAAAAAAAAAACAACAACAACCAAAAAAACACTGTGTGTGAATTTTTAAATATTCCTTGTTAAAAGAACTTAGATATTTATTTTTGTTGAGCATTACTGGGCCACCGCAGAGATAAAGCTTAAGGGTAGCACGTGATCGGTACCTTGGCTGGAAAACAGGGTTCCCCCCGTACATCTTTCACAGTGACACCGAACACACCTGCAAACACATCAGTCATAAACACATTTACAGGTGGTGGACTTTCTGATCAACTGTGACAGGCAGGCTCTTGATTTTTAGGTAGTAGTGTTTACTTAACAGTTATGGACCGACACCACTATTTTCTTCAAATGAGTTGAGCGATACTTATTAAATCCCCCAAAAGCTACCTGAATTTTTCTGCAACTTCAATAATTTAACACCTCCATATAAGCAAAGCAATGTTTGAACATGAACAGCTTTTGTATTTCTCATTTTCACCGTTGTAGCTGGACTGTATTTTACGACAAATACGTGAAAGTCGAACGTTGAGACAAATTAGGACATTAACGTTTGTTGATATTAAGTTGTTTTACGGTTTACATGTTTATAAAAGCCTTTTAAATAACCATCAATCGGACACAGAAAAAGGCTTATGCAAGTAAATTGAAATATGATGCTCTTCATAAACTTTCGTCACTAAACCATGTACAAATCGAGACAAGCAAACGATCAGACTTCAACACAAAATTGAATGGAATACAATCAAAGAAAATACAAAGCCTTGTACATTTTCACTCTTTGCAAATAGATCTTAAAACAAAGTCATTTGTACTACACCCATCCGTTACACAACCACTCTTTGACTAACCAAATGATTTTACATTACCTTCACAAAAAAATATAAAGCAGTTCAACAGCAAATCTCTCAGTCTTGTCTCTGTTAACTCCAGAAGTGAGACATTTCCATAAGTTAGGTTTTCACAGCAAATGTCCTGGACTTCCTGCCTGGACAAATAGAGGTCAAAGTCTAGTTCCTGAAATCTAGTAAATCAGTTAAATGCAGGTAGATTCAGGTACAAAGGTAAAGTAATAAACAGATGACTCTGTGATGTGTACAACACAGATATCCCCAAATGCATCGTATAATTACAAAGGCTGTATTTGACAAGTATCACTTGAACTGATTTATGATCTGTAGATAACAAGTACCCCAAAAATCAACACACAACAGCGTTTTGTGAAGAACCAGATCTTTTATTGAACACGGGTATATACACTTTAAAGAACACAGCCAGACTCGTGTGCTGACTAAGAAAGGGTTTATTCATAATGAAACTGGAGGCTTCAGTGTGGACAGACACAGGTTACACTGCAGCTGTGGCCCGGCTGTTCTTGGCCAGTATCTTCAGATCAGCAATGCACTTGGCAATGCTTTCCTTCTCCTGAAAGAAAAAAAAAATCATTTGAGCAAAATATAACAAAAAATAAATAAATTAAATATATTAAATTGGTCTAGAGTACAGTCTATTTTGATAGTTTGTCTAGACTTGGGACATAAAAAGGATTCCCTCATTTATTTTTGGCTGTCATCTAATCTCAGCATTTAGAGATAGTAGAAAAACAGAGGAAGCACTACATCTAGTGGCCAAAATTTGAATAGATTATGCTTCAAAGTCTGCATTTTGCTCTGGATTTAATTTGTTTTTCCTAATAACAACTCAAATTATTAAAAACAAACCCAAAAATAATTCATGAACAATTGTGTCAAAGCAGCTTCACTACAATTATGTTGCGAGACCCAACATCAACAATACTCTTTCCAATGGAGAGCAAACACAGACTGTTGTTAAAACATGGACACTGCCTACTGACCTGACATGATCGCCGCCATGACAGTCAGAGAGGGTGCACATGCAACTTTTTGCCAGCTATGGTTTCAGAGCTCCGCTTCGAGTCTGGCTTACACAGCCTGTGATATGGGAGGTTAATCCCTACTAAACTTAATTTTTTTTTTTTTTTACTTTTTAAAATATTTTGTGTAGTTCTGACTAACATTTTCAAACATATTTATGTTCCATTAGATGTGTTCAATATATGCTTTTTTTTTACTTTTAAATTTTCATATAGAGTGAAAATGGTGTACGTATTTTCCACAACTCGCTTCCTCAAGCACTTAAATTGTGACCTCTTTAATATGCAACATTTCCGTGTGAACATTTGGTCATTTGTTTTTTAATATCCATGCAAAGGAGGGCATCGTTTGTCAAACCTTTAACAATATTTTCATTCAAAACAATATTTTTCAACAGTAAAAAAAATTATTACTTTCTAATTTATTTGTGTTCTATTGATATTTACATGCATTTACACAAACAAACGCCATATGACTATGTTCCAAATCCAAAAAACATTAATATACACACACACGCAACACCTTTGGTAGCATTTACTACAACATGTAAGAGGAACAACATTAAAATATTTTCCTTAAAAATACTACTTTTTAGTAACCATTTGTGTTTGTCAATCACCCAAATACAATGCATTTTGTAATTATAAATATGAATTTAATTTCTAATTACAAATTTTAAGTTTGGCTTTTTCCCATAGACTTATTTTGCAATCAGCCATTTGGGGGTGATCACCGCGGTTTGGCTTCTCTCCACCGTTTAAGTGACACACGAATAGGTTCATAAATGGTTTAAATCTCATAAAATAATTAAAGTGTACTCTTTCAGAGTACCACTAACACTTACATGAATTTAATGTAAGCCCAATTTAAAGGTGTGAGGCATAGTTTAAAAGGCATTTAAACCATTTGTAAAAGCTTACCTGGGAAATAAAACTTGTCTGATACTAAATCTTTTACTCTTGTAAAAAAAAAAAAAAAAAAGCAGACTTCAAATAATTGGTTTGTAGAATTATGGGTTGGCATTAGCCTCTTTGTGGAATGGACTCGTTCTAACAAATTGATCAGATTATTTTGGAAAAAGGCCCTGGCCTTCTAAGGGCTAAGTAACATCCAATTACCTTCTTGGTCAGTATAAAGAAAAAAAAATCCAGGCCCCTTTATTAAGCCTTTTTAAATGCTTTCAAGCCCTCAATTACAATTTTGAAATAGAATTAGATTTTCACGCTGAACCCAGGGCTCCATGCCACAAATATACAAGAAATGCCTCGATAAACAAACAACATTCGTGCACATGATCAGAACAAATTCTCCGGCCTGAAGATGATTTAATTATTTGTTGTCGCTGCTTTGACCCTTGCTTCAATGATGGACATTTATTCCAGGATAGAAGCAAGAATTTTTTTAAGTTAATCAGTGCTCGTGGCTTGTTTGCAGTACCTGTTCTGGAGAAATGCTCTTGATGACGTTCTTCTCCACCCAATTGATCATGTGTTCCCGCTCCAAGCGATGCTTCATATTCTTCAGCGCCACCTGGTAATCGAGCCTCTTCTTCACCTCATTGGTCACCATTTGCAGGCGCTCTCTGTGGTTGATGTCAAGCAGCATGGCCACATTGTTCTGATCGGAGATAAAATGGGGAATATTATGAAACTAAACCTCACAAAAAGAAATAAACAAATAAATAAAAAAATTGTCCTACCCTCTTAGCGTCAAAGAGCATGTGCATTCCCGTTGCTCTCCATTGTTCCTTCTTCTCATCCTCAATGCAGCTAGAGTGGAAGTCTATAGAGTGGTTCTTCACCTTTTCAATCCATGCGATTTTGTCCTGCAGAGGAGTGAAATGCAGATATTAGTCAAGCAAGCAAACAAACAAATAAATAAACCTCTTTGTTTGATTTCACAGTTGAAACAATCACCACGAACCTCATTAATTTTGTCGGCAAAAGCAGCTACATCAGCGCCATATTTTTTGATGATGTAAACGATGACTGCAAGAATGGACAGGCCAGCCACAGTCTCGTGGTTGATTATATAATATTCTTTAGAGAGCAAGAAGAGTGATAGACCCCCCAAAAACATGTAAGGGCCTGCAAAGACAAGAACATAAAATTGTGTGTGTGTTATAAATGGACTTGTTTACGGGCCAGTGTTGGAACAAAAATAGTCAGAAATATTTTTTACTGCATTTTGCCTCCAGACTAGCATTAATTCATATAGGTACACTTGCACAAAGATTTTATAGGATTATAGGCATTTGATCAACCAATAGCACCACGTAGGGGCTAATCATCATCATCTTCACATGTAGGTTGAAACCCAGTCATGAACTGAAACAGAAACAGCTGTGTAAGAGGGTTAAAACAAGGTGAGGGATTTAGCAAAAGGCAGTTTACTTCAACGAAGGGCTGGAAAGTGCTAGAATGAGATTCTGCAGGCAAATAGTAGCATTGTGGCAGTTACTTGAACATTTGTGGTTACAGCTCTGTAGAATGTGTGGTCAGTATCAAAGCATACCAGCACTAAAAGGTAACATACTTGAATATGACGTAACTATGACAAGCATCTGCCCTCTTTAGACAGTCACAATACCCTGCGTCTGTAAAAAGAACTGCGGAAAACCATATAGCGTTGGAAAGGTTATGTAATTGGCTAAATGGCCCGTGAGTCTGCGTGGAGCTTAATCGCGATTGGCTGGCTGTACACACGTGCAAAACAACGAGGACCCACATTGACCTCTCTCAACGAGTGGCCAGGTCTTGTTGACTGGCTTGCTGATTGGCCAATCATGGTCACACTTCTAAAGGTTGTCCCAAAATGTTCAGGAGACTCTTCTGAATCGAAACCTACCATGCTTGTCGGGTCCACCTTAAACATGTCCGTCAAAACAAGCAGCAAACCCGCTGATTTTTTTTTGTTGTTGTGGCAAACGAAAAGTGAATAGTTGTGCTTTTATGTCTCTTTACACAAAGACTAACTGTTGTTGCTGTGGTGTGTTAAACCTATAATGCTTTATAACGGCTGAATCATTAGAAGTTCAGCTTTCAGATGATCTATAGTTTGTCAAACTTTACTTAGAAATAGCGGGTGCAACTATGCAATCTTTCTGTAAGTTTCAATTCACAGCCAGCAGGTGATAACAGGTTAAATTAGCCAGCAAAGGTAATCAAGTGAACGCATTTGACCTCTATATTTTCTTGGATAAAAAAAATTCAGAGTGGGGTCACCATCTGTTTCAGAGCTCACATGACGATTGATTTCTGTTCAATCCCTCTGTTCATGGGTACTAGATTTCAGGATGCCTTGTAAAAATGTTTTGATGTCTTAGACATGAAAGGGCTACAACAGAAAGTTGCATGTGTGCATTTTGACGTTACTACCTTTTGAGTTACCAGGCAAATTAAAAATAGAAAAGCAAACACACATTTTTTTCATTCTCAGAGCTGCACGTAGAAAGGCTGTTTGCTCTGCTATAAACAAAAACGTCCCCAGTAACAACATGATGCAGACTTTATTTACTGCAAGAGGCTCAGGTGCTTCTTCCTCTCGAACCATCTTAGCTACATGTATCCAATTTTATAAAAACTCTAATCTGTGGTGGATTAGAGTGGACTAAAAATCCTTTCTAATGTCAAAGTGCCACTAAAACAAAAGAATTAAGAAGAAAAAAGAAGAACTAAAGCTGCCTGACTCACCAGTTACTCCTGTCTTGGGGTAGAGCAATGTAAAAAACTCCTCAGGGACGAGGCCATATCGAACCTTTCCACTTGTCTCTGGCATGGGAGGCAGTGGTGCGAGTTTCTGGGAGGACTGATGAAATGAACGGGGAGCCTGCACCAGGCTGAACATAGGGGAAAAAAAATAAACAAGCCCAAACTGAGATTTAACGAATCAACATCGAACATAAAAAGATAGTTACTGTAACACCGGGGGTGGACAACAAGAGTTCCGACATACCATGCGCCAATAGGACTACAGTTCTTCAGGTTATTCCCTAGAAGAAAGCCAAAAACATCAATTAGAAAGGAACTCAGATGAGCAAATGTTCAATGAATTGTGTTCACAATATGATATCACAATATGATAAATTAGGTTGATGCATGTATCAATAAATAGATATTTTTTAAAATGATTAAAAAGAATGATGTTTCGTGTTATTCGTAAAACAGACCCAAGATAAAAGTGCATAATGAAACTTTTGCTTTAATCTGTACATTTATTTGCTGTATAAGACATTAGTGAAAACCCACGTCCTTGCAAGCACAACCAGCAAGCTGTCAAAATCAAGTTTGGGAAATTACTAAAAATCTGTAATATTAACATAATTGTAAAAATAATTAAATACACATTAAGCACACAATCTGCTAGAAAGAATGGATGTGAAATCTTACTGAACCGGTGCTAGCTGAATGCTAATGCTACAAACTCAACACAAGGACACACTGAAGTCACAACTAAATAAAAAATACTACATGAAAAGTGTATAACGAGCACTTTGCAAACAAATTGTAACTTTTAGCACACTGCTTGGAAAATGTTAACGCTTTTCTCTTCAGTTTCATGTGGGGAGCCATTTACACCTTGCGGCCTAATGATAACGCTGCCCTTCAAACTTAAATTCATTAATGACTAGTATTCTCGGTCCACATAAACTATGTGTGCTGTTGCTTTCATGAGTTAAATCACTCACCGGCAACGAACACCATCCTCGACAACATGTTTAAACGAGTGAGTGTCAAGATCCCTGGCGAACTAGGTCTGCACCGTGTAATTTGTGCCCTTCTCAGTCAAGGATGAGAAACTCTCGTAACAAATATCGCGAGATGTCACGGCTCTGTCACATCCGGGAACTTTTACCACTTTGACAAGTGTCCATGTAGATGTCTATGAGGAGCCAGCAGATGACGACAGTTCACCACGAACGTTTGTAAAATGAAACATTATTTTCATAAGCTTTGAATGGGTGTAGTAGCTAATATGGATTATGGTGAGAATGCTTATGATGTTACTTATTAAAATTGTTTACAATTGTATTTGAGCTTTTATTAACGTGACACTGCACCTAGTTAGATTTAATATGTGAAATGTAAGCATTTCCTTGTGAAAATCCAACGTTTTCTTTTTTAAGTTGCTTAAACCTGGTTTGACTGCTAGTTTAAACCAGCTGCAGATACCTTTTCACAAATACACTTTAGCTGGATTTTAAACAAGCAAATGCCACTTTAATGTAAACTTAAACTTTAAAAATGTGAATGTTTTCCTCCAGTTAAATAAAGATTTCAGATGGCAAATCAATCTACTACACACCCTAAATGTTTTAAATGTCAATAATAGTCTCCAAACTGTTGAATGTGTGTTCTCTTTGTTTTAGTTAACTCTCAAAATGCTACACTGAAGCATTTGTTTTTTCTACACCCCTCTTAGGTCTAATCTAAAAGCCCATCCGTGTGTGGCACCAGTTTCAATGTGTATGGCTGCTGAGATAGAGGAACTTGTGAGCTTCAAGTTGTGAGCTTCATCTTACTTCCTGTTCAGAAAGCAAGTCACAAGAAATAGACCGCCTTTTGTTGAATGAACTAGTTTTTAGGAGCCATGTAAGCTTCAAAGTGTTCAGACTCTGCTTTCACATTAATCCAGATCCAGACGAATCCAAGAAAAGGTACTGCATTTAATGTTTTTAGATTCAGTTTTTGTACATTTGAGAGCAATCATATGTACATTTGGGGGGAAAAGTAACATTTATAGATTATAAAAGTGAATGATTGTGGAGTTGCAATTAACATAGGAGCTTATGGAAGCATTACAAATTATCTTTGATGAGATGGATCCTTGTTGTTTTCTTTTTATTTTAGCTCCATGTAGCTCCAGCCAGTTTGAAGGATATGACAATGTAGCGAATGATTGACTTAATCTTCCTATGTGACAAATGTATGATTGTATATGTGATTACTTGATCTATTTTAAGTCGATGAAAATTGTTTCTCAATTATGGGAAAGTGTAACATCAAGAAACATCTGTTGTCCTTGTGAGGTGACATATCACAGATATTTGAATTTGTTAGCAATCTGAAAGAATGGAGGAAGATCCTGGTAAGAGATCACCGGGAGCCAATTATGAACATAAAGTGGAGCAACGAGCCATGAAGCACAGAGAAATCATCCATCGACAAAACACCACATCATGTCGCAGTCCCACTCGAGATTTGGATCCAAGCTGGATGAAGACAGAACTGCAGCGTAAAAGACAGTTTGAGTTCTTCAAAAGGAGACCTGTGGACTATACATTACTGTTATCTCCAGTTTCAAGGCACAGACACTCAAGGGAAACCCTGCACACAACGGCACAAGTGACGCAAAGCCCAACGTCAATCAGAAGGCCCTTGATAAGGAAACCAAATCTAAAGATTCTGAAAGGTGGCGTAAACATTGAAAAGCAGGTACAGAGCCACTTTAACCATATGTTAGAACTGGGATTTTAGCTTTGTGTTTTATTATTATTAGTATTATTGTTATTATTATTATTATTAGTAGTAGTAGTAGTATTAATAGCAACGACTCAACAAATGAACTGTTAACCATTGTAAATCAATTTCTTATTTTAAGAAGCCTGAACAGATTACTAAAGTTTAATTAATAGGCAGGGTCTGTCTTTAATATACATATTTGTAGAATATTTAGATTAAAACTCTAACAGGGCTCTGAGGGAAAGAAAATAAAGATTATAGAAAGGATAATACCATAACTACACTGAAATCGGATTGTTGGATATTAAGTTTAGTTTTTTTTTAAAACCCTTTTTGTGCCATTGTGGGGGTTGCCCATGCCATATCACAGGTATTGTACTTCCAAGGGTTATCCCTCAATTTTACCACAGGTTGTAACTGATGGCAACGATTTGGAGTTGGTAAAAAGAAACTGAAAGACGATTTCTCACATTTTAATTTTAATTACTTTGCAAATGATGTCATAACCCTTGTAATGTTTGTGTAAAACAAAAATATCAAAGCTGATAACCTTTTTGGGACCTACACATTATGTTTGAAATCAAAAATAACCAATAGGTGGGTTGTGTCATTCCTACTTAATTCAAAATTGCTGCTGTGATTGTTATCGGTGCGCACAAATTGTCACATTTGTGCACTTTGTTAGTTTACCTGAGCAAATTACATTTAAAGTGACTAGTTGAGATAACATGATTAAATACCCTATTTTATGATTATTTTAAAATAATTGCTATCAGATTTTTTTTAAATAAAATTTGTGCACATGTAGATTATTATATCTGTTTTCCAGGTTTAAGCAAAGGGGTGGTGGGAGGGGCGTGGTATATTCATATGTCAAAGTGTACAGGCTAGAAAGACAATAACTTTATACATTAGGCACTTTTACACTTTTTTGTTCAGTGTAAAGAGACCTATAAAAACATGATAAAAGTATGTTTTTTTCTGTTTAATCCAGACAGTGACCAGATCTTCAGAAAAAAATGAAAATGGGCTGAAAACAGATCTATGGAAAATACCGGTCCACACGTCCATTCAGCTTCGAATGAAAATGAAGGAAAAAGGTGAGAGTTTTAATAATTAGTTTTTTTCTGAATGATCTGAAATGAGTCACACAAAATACAGTAAATTATTACTATAAAATGTCTTATTTTACAGTTGTGTACAATGCTCAGCCTTCTAACAGCCAAAGGTCGTCACAGACAGCCAGCATTCAGACAGAGTGTGTTCACTGTATCTTTTCTGTATATTTCTTTCATAGCTTTACAAATGATAAGACAATGTGTTTAAATATTTCAAAAGCACACTTTCAACTATGATGCGCCTTATGTATAAATATTAATGCACCATCGTACTCTCTTTTTCTAGGTCTGGATTTATCACTGTCAAAAAAGCGGTAAGAACTGAAATGCTTTGACAGAAAACATTTGCTCATTCTAAAAATTAATGTGTTAATCTATTTTTTTTTTATTAAATAATTGACATGTTTATTTTTCAGGATGTAAACCAGCTGAGTGATTATTTAGTGGTATGTTAAAAGATGGTCCATAACATTTATAATTTAAGCCAACCGTTAAAGGTTGACATCGAAATGTATGACTGATTTATAACGTCATGCAGGAGGCCTTACAAAGGGAAGAGGCTCTCAAAAAGAAGCTCTCCGGCCTGCAGAAGAGTTCCTCTTTATTACTGCGTTCTACAGAGCTCCTCTGGAAGGTAGTGCATTAATAAAACAACTTCCTGTTCAATCCCTCCAGCATCACTCAGGGATACACAAATACCAGTGCTCAGTTGAAAATTGATTTGATACAAACGAGTACACCATTGTAGAGATATTTTTAGTGTTTCATTTGAACATCCCAGATCCCACTGGAGCATGTGCAGCGACCATGCCTGGTTTGAACTATTAATATTACAGATAATAAAAGTTTCACATTTTTTCACACAGAAATCTAAAAAAAAAAAAATTTCCAAAATCACAGCCTTTTTGTTTTTCCAAGACGAAATTAATGAGGAAAAATAACCTCATTGCCGCTGTGTTTCAAGCCAGACAAACATTAGGTAAGTTTTACTTCTTGTAACGATTCGATAACTTTAGTATAGAACTGAGAGTTTAGAAGCTGGAGTGTATTTGCTTTTGGGTGTCATGGCGCCTCTAGTCACGTCTTCAAGTCTCTCTGTTTTATTTACTATTTACTAGTAGACGATTTTCCTTTACACACATTTTAATGATATATCATAATTTTGTGATACCGTATCAAGAGTGAAGTGTATCGTTACACCCTTACAAGATATAATACCAAATGTCTACTGCCATCTTCTGGTGGAATATAAAAGAGGTGTCCTATACACATATTTCTGATTGTGGTCAACAGTGCAGCGGACAGATATTATTGCTTTTAACAGAGCTTTTGAGCCAGTTCAAATTTGAAAAAGAACCACTAGTCCCTCAACATGTTTTATATAGCATTTAAAACCGTAATGGTGGCACAGTGGGTGTGACACTGTGGCCTTTCAGTTAGAAGGTCGCTGGTTTGAGCCCAGCCGGTGACCTTTCTGAATGGATTTTGCATGTTCTCTTCATGTTTGTGTAAGTTGCCTCTAGGTACTTTGGGCTTCAGCCACAAAATTAAAAACACAATATGATAAACTGGCGACTTGTCCTGGGTGTACCCCGAAGTGCATTTAACATATGAAAAAATAGACAATTGTTGATTTTTGTTGGATTTGTGCTGTGTTTTTTTTTTTCTTTGGCTTCAGCAGTTACTGAGTTTCCTGGTAGAACATCTTTGGAGAGTTTGAGAGATGGTCATGTGGTTAATTCAATCCTTTCATGGGCTCGTTCAGAAAAATCTAAATATGTTTTTGTTTCTTACACATGACTAGAAAATAGAGCAGCTGTTACAGACGCATTGGTTTGCATAAAGAACTACTGATTTTGTGTAGAGTCTTCATAACTAGCTCTATCCCAATGTAATTCAGTTTGGTTGCTTTTAAAGGCTGGGTATGGCAGTTACTCCACAGGATACTGTTTGCACAGAAAGTCCCGCTTGAGTGGTTTGCTCTGTTTCACTCATGCAGACAAACACATTTCCTGTTCCACCCCACAGACCCGCTGTGATGAGGATGTTCTGAAGAGTAAGATCAAAGCTCTCGAGGCGCAGCTGCAGGTTTGCATCAAGGTAATGACTGCAGTGTTTTTCTGCTGGTGTTCAAATGCATGCTATCAGAAGTTACATGTTCAGTTCAAAATATGTTAATACTTTTACCATCACTAACCAAAACCTTGAAAATCAATTGATTGATGAAATTAAATTGTCCATATATGGGAAAAAGACTGTGAATGGTGAAAAAGTATTCTTTCACCATTCTTTTGCCCACTGTAGTCTTGTATTGTAGTCCGTAACCCCCCTGGTCATAGATTTGCCATGTAGAGAGATGACTTTTTTTTTACCCCCAGAAGGTCCCGCAAGATGGAGTGAAAAGAGTGATTCTGAAGATGGAGAAACAGAGGGAGCAGTATGAACAGAAAGCTTTATGTGCTATTCAGAAGGCACAGAATGAGATGGCAGAAGCTCAAAGCAAGATGGAGTACCTCCAGGTAACTACCATAGCCAAACACACTAAAAAAAGGTTAGAAAACTCAAAACTTACAAAATTGGATAACATACAAAACATACATAGTTAGGCCCAGAGGCCAGACCAAGTCACTACTTTACATGGTCAAATCAAGTCAATGCTGGGAAAGTCCAAGTCAAGTCCCAAGTCAAGGCAGGGAACTCTGAGTCAAGTCCCAAGTCAATTCAAGGCAAGTCCAAGTAATGTGACAAGTCAAGTCAGGGCAAGTTCTAGTCAAGTCAAAAGTCACTTTTAATTTCAAGTCACTTCAAGTGATTTACAAAAAAATAAAAAACAAATCTATTGTAGAAAGCTTTCCCAATGCCAACTGCATAAATGTAAATGTATTTTAACCCTAAAATGCAAAAAAACTAAGCATTAAATCGCAAAAAGAAAATTCACTGTTGGTATAAATGAAATGTTTGCCGTTAAAATCAATTAAGCCAACAGGACTCATGCAAAAAAAATATCTAAAATGCCGAAACTTCCCCGTAACCTTGAATGTGGATGTGATTCCAAAGGGAAAAAGTTTAGTCACGTACATGTCACTCAACTGGAGTGACAGCGGGGACAGCCAATCACACGTCAGCAATACTGAAGCTTCAGATTTATTGGCTGATTGCACATAGTCTCTCTCTCGCACAGAGGGAAATGTGAATTGATTTTATTCAAGTTTTTTTAAAGGGGACAAGTCAGAGTTGAGTCACGAGTCATTGTGATTCAAGTCCAAGTCGAACCACATGTTGCGTCTCAAGTGACCAAATTAATGATTCAAGTCTGACTCAAGTTCAAGTCATATGGTCGAGTACAAACCTCTGGATAGCCCCCAATCAAGATTTGTTAGTGGTTCTAAAAAAAAGCCCTGGTACAAAACAACTACCGTAACTGCTGCCTAACCGTTGTGATTTCTCCTCTCGTAGGGGGCGCTGCAGTCAGCACAGGTGGAGTCTGAGCGGTGGCACAGATTGTGTGAGGAGCTAAAAGAGAGCTTGGTTCAGCTGAAGAAGAAGCAGGATGAACAGAGCGATCAGATCCTTCAGCTGCAGGGGGAACTAGAGGTAGAAGCAAGCCCCAAAAGATTTAAAAACCCATGCAGCTATTGGACACTCTGTATTCTCAACATTAGATGTTCTATTTTAAACGTGTTTGTGCAGTGCTCTGTGGATCAAGGGAAGATGCTTAGGAAACAGAATGAGTCTATGGAGCAGGAGCGAATGGAGCTTCATTCCTGCCTCTCAGATCTGGAGGAGGAGAACCACGAACTCACAGGGTGTCTGCAGGAACTCACAGGTTAATTTCTCAGCAGTTCTTATCTTCCAAAGTGCTCCATGCAGCTCGCTGCAGTGCATTTCTCTTCACAGGCAGCAACCATGACTGGTGGAACAGTAGCGCACAGAAAGATGATGAAGCTTTTGTACTGGACCAGATTATACGACCAGACAACAGCACCATCAATGAACTGAGGGACACCGAGCACAGGCTCAGAGTGAAAGAAAAAGAGGTAAAGAGCAGCTGAAGAAATAATGAAATAAGTACCAATCCTCAGTAAAAGTATGACCTTTGAAAACCTTCTGCAATACTTGTGTGCTTTATATACATTTTAAATACACTTTATATACACAAATGATTAAATAAAATGTGTCATTTCTTTTATTTTGGGGCAGTCTAAAATGAGGCATCATTGTTCTATGTGGATTTTTTTCAACATGGTACGGTACGCCAAATGAGCGTTTGAAGACTTTTCTACTTCCCAAAGTCATTAGTACCACTTTTTTTTGCCATAACTGAGATAAATTCATCTGAACTATTTTCTGACTGTCAAGAATAGGAAAATATGCATCATTAAACATCACGAGCGACATCCAAATAACATTTCATTCACCTCAAAGCATTGATAGAAGATTTAAAAAACATCATCGGTCTTCCTTTGTTTAAAGGAGGTACAGATATTCCCTTTGCAGAGGACCGGAACCAGCGTGATCATTACGGATGTTAGTAACGCACCAATCGAAAAGTAAGAGATCAGTATCAAAACTGAGCATGAAACCGAAATGTTCCAATCAATCCATCCCAATAGTTTAACTTATACACTCACTTACTTAACCCAGGCCTGGTCTACGACATGGTGTTGAGGATGCACCAACGCCAGCGTGTTCTATTCCTCTTTCATGGAAAGCCGGTTTTAAGGAGTCAAACCATTTTCAAACCATGGCATGATTCTTTTTGGCCTGATTGTCTGGTTTCTGACTCTGTCTCTACAACTCTTCCCTGTTGTACCTCATTTCTGTAGCTTGAATTCTGCTACATCTGCTTTAGGAGTGTTCCCAAGACTCATATCCATATGTCAGAGTAGATACATTAGCCATCTTTGTTTTTATGGAGACCTCTCTTTTACCCAGGGCTTCTAACAGTTTTCAGGGAGCCATTCTGGCACTAAAGTCTTTGTCAGGTGTTCCACTGATCCAAAGTATTTTAGTTTAACTAAAGTATATTATAAATTATATTACATTCTAGGGACTAGGTTCATTCATTTTCCAACCCGCTTATTCCCTATTGGGGTCACGGGGGTCTACCGGATCTCCAGCGCACATTTGATGAGAGGTGATGGGGAATACATAATAATATATTCCAGAGAAGACAGGAGAGGGCTTGAAGTCCAAATAATTACTAAGAGTTTCATGAATAACACATTACAGATATATCTGGGTGAACTAACTGCATTACACAACAGCAATGCGTGTCCAGCTCCCGTCGCAATGCGTTAGCTTACACATGCCCTCCCTTGTGACACGGTCTTATATATGTTCTTAAAAATGCAAATTAGTTGGGGCGTAGTTCCGTTTGCCTCTGGCCTTTTGGGTCACCCACATGTCCGACGTGAGCCGTTCACCTCCTGTAATGGTGGACTGTCTTGATCCTCTGCACAGAGAAAAAGGCACTCGGGGTGATAACACAGGTCTATAAAAATATCCTATAGATTAAATTCAAGTAAATACACAATCACTCATTTATTTTTCAGTTTAATATTACACTTAATACTCAAATAATTATGACATAATACACTACATAGTTAGAGAAAATAAAACTGTTGGGAGATACCTAAATTATCCTTCAGAGGCATGGGTACACCCTGGACAGGTCGCCAGTTCATCGCTGGGGACTAGGATGAATTTGTAAATATATTTATAATATAATGGTGAAAAGTGAGGATAGTGTAGATTGTGATTATTTTCAAAGACAGCAATTTAAATTTTGAGGTTTGATATTTTGAAATTGTAGCTGTATTTGCCTTTGCATCCATAGTAACACAAGCAA